>JBBPKF010000182.1:0-16198 GCA_038089175.1 Binderoboletus segoi | reverse complement strand
AACAGATGGTCAGACCAAAAGATTCAATGCAGAAATAGAACAATACCTGCACATCTACTGCAATCACTGTCAGACTGATTGGGCCAAGTGGATTCCATTGGCAGAATTCGCCCACAATCAGAAAACTTCATCAGCAACGGGCTTCTCACCGTTTATGTTGAACTATGGACAACAACCCAATATAAATCCAGACATTCAACAAGCGGTTAGAAATGAAGCGGCAAAAGACTTCGCCACATACATGAAACAAACACGAGACAAAGCAAAGAATGCCCTCACACATGCAGCAGCTGATATGAAATGATTCTATGACTGAAAAGCAAACGATCGACCAGAATACAAACCGGGAGATTTAGTACTCATCGAAGCTTCTTACATTCGGACAGACAGACCGATGAAAAAGCTAGATGACAAACGCTATGGTCCATTCAAAGTAATCAAAAAGATAGGGGCCAGTGTGTATCGACTTTGACTCGATCATACTTGGAAACAAATTCACCCCATCTTCAATGAATGTCAGCTATGGCCCTATGTGAAGGGTCAATTCCCAAGTCAGATAAAAGCACCACCACCGCCACCAGACCTAATAAACGGTCAAGAAGAACAGGAGATTGAGTACATTGTCGACTCCAGAGAAAAACGAGAAAAAATAGAATATCTCGTACACTGGAAAGGTTTCCCTAGAGAAGAGAACGAATGGATAAAAGAGGAAAACTTGATGCATGCAAAAAATGCCATCAAGGATTTCCACTGATGCCATCCAACAGCACCACGACCAAAGCGACAAATGCATCTTCGAACATGCAAATGTTCAATTTGTCAAGGACAGTCACTTCCCACTCCCTCTGGTCTGTTCACGTCGCCGGAGTTCTTAGAATTCCACTCAAAATATAATCAATATCCCGACTCTCTCTTTGAAATCCCTCCAATCCCTGAAATCACAAATATTGCAGCTGTTGAGGACAACAGCCCTTGAAAAGGGGGTAATGTCAGGACTCTTTTCCCTTTTTCACTTCTTCACATATCATGTATGACATAGTAGCAATGTTTCACATGTATCACGATATCACAGAATATTCTATCTCATTCTATTACATTCTATATCATCAGACTTGCCCTAAACTATATCATATATATATCTGACTATAATCATGTATGTTTCCCTAGGTTTGGAATAATTATTCATTCTCTTGTCTTGTGAGTTCCCTGGAGCTTGTCTCAATTTGAGTTGTATCTAACAAAAGCATACTGTTTTGTAAGTATGCTTATGTGCTATCTATCAATTTTCCCCACTGAAAACACACTTTCATTGGCTTTGCTGTCATTCACTCAACCTTTAAAAACACCCTCCTACCCATTTGCCCCTTTTCTGTTGACTTCAGTGTGTACTCCTGCTAGATATGCTTTTTCACTTCCAGTCTTTTATCACTGATGTTTCTTGTCATTAGATCCCATGCAGGCTATTCCAGGATGCCTCCTTAGGCCCAGGTATGAAGTAGCTACCTTCCAGGTATCACCCATCTTCTGATTTAATGTAGTTATCTTGAGATGTTGTTATGCTGCAAGTCAAAGACTTGCTACTACCAGAGTACTTCCTGGCAAGACAGCTACAGCTGGATGACACACAAGGTGAGAGAGCACCCTATTCCAGTGTGAACAAGTCAGGTGAGAGAGCACCTTTTGGACTTGATGACCTTGCTGGGCTTAATACCAGTCAGTCAGACAACAATGATAACAGTGTCATGGCAAGGCAACACTCGAGGACACAGCTATGCAAGATGGCACGTACCACAAGGTTGAGATAGCTAACTTAGGGGGATGATGTTAGGACTGTGTTGGATGATCTCCAAGGCAACTCTGGAGGTCCGGAGTTCTGAGGGGTTCAGAACTTGGCTTTACCTTATGTGGTGCACCCTTACAAGAGTTCCAGTATCCCAGATTTGTGGAGGTTCAGAGTGGGAATGGAAGGTCAGAGTTGAGTCATCAAGACTCAAAGACAGAGTGGGGAGAAGGTCAGGTCAAGTTGATATTCAGACTGAGGTATGTACAGACAAAGTATGGAGTTTATATACTGGAGGGAAGTCAGATTACTAAGAAGTCTAGAGGTCAGATAAGTGGTGTGCTGGAGGTGCTGTGGAGCTGTGCTCTGCAGTTAACACTGCATGGAGGAGTCTGAGGAGTGGAGCTAATACAAATACGGATAGGAATGGAATGGAACATAATGATATGGAACATGATGGAATGGAGAGCATAGCCTGAGTTCAAAAGGAAATGGATTGGAGATGGGACAGAAGCAGAACAGAGTTGTCTATGAGGGGTCAGAGATGGTTAGAATGGACCAGAGATGGTGCGGAGGACTGGAGTTGGTCCGGGATATGACAGATGAGACCTAAGAAAGAAGTTGCTCTGATTGCAAGGAGACACAAAAAGAACAAGATATTGAACATGGTGTGCAGTAGTGACTTAAGTACAGAGAGAGAGCACTTGAGGGCCAGCATATAGAATGTGAAAGAAGATGAAAGAATAACTGTGGATGATGCAATATGGAAAGGTATGGAATATCAAGGAACTTGTCATAAGATGGCATGATCTTATGCAAGACTGTGCCTGGATGGACTTATGAATGAGGAAAGTGTCCATAGTGGAGAATGTAAAGAAGAAGTAGTAAGCGAAGTGTTAACACAAGAGTAAATGTACATATGGCTCCACGTAAGATGTGTCACAGCCAAGAGTCTGTGAAGGCAAGAGGAAAAGTATAATGGATAACAATGAAGAAGAGAATGAATTGTAACAGATGTATGTTACTGTACACAATCAATTATCATTTCATGCATAGTGACTGTTGAAGAAATTCATGAATAGGATTGCACTAATAGTAACATGACATACTAACAATGAATAGTCTAATCTATAGCAACAATGGCCTTCCTTGACTTTACCACTTCAACAGTGTCCTTAGCAAACATAGTTAGAGATATCACACTGGTGAGATTGATTTCAAGCCACTTCCAAAGATTGGTAGATGAAATGAACCTGTGGCTAAAGTGTATTACATAGTCCAGCCCCTTTTCCTTGAGAATAGAATCAAACATTGCAAAAGAGACCATCTTGTACTTTCAAGTTGCATTCCGATCAACTGAAAATTATCATTTTTTGATATCATTAAGAGGAAGGGTCATGGAGGATGGTACAGGCAAAGCTGAGCAGGACAAACCTGTTATGCTTGAACTTGTGAGCTAGCACCTGAAGAGTGATGGGCTCCCTATCCTAGATGAATAACACACAGTCAGCAAACATTGGGACAACTACTTCAGTTATGTTGAGCTAATGTTGTGGCAAGGTAACAGTATGAGGACGCAGCAAGCAAGACAGTGCTCCCCACTTGGCCAATATGGACTACTAAGATTGGTGACTCCTTAGAAGATGCTAGTTCACAAGTGCTAGGATTACAAAGCAAGTACTAGATGTGGAACATGATGTGCAGTAGTGGCTTAAGTACAGAGAGTGGCTGGTTAAGGGCCAGTCCATAGAACAAGAAAGAACATGTCAGAAATACTGTGGATGGCATCATATGGAATGTAAGAAAAATTGATGGAAATGAGATAAGAGATGAAGAAATCAGATCATGACTGAGTATAAAGAGAACTCAGTTAGAAGGTAAGTGTCCATAGTGAAGAAGATAGAGAAGATGTAGCACAGGGCAAGAAGATGGTACATGCAGACAAGGCCAGGGAGGATATTGGAGATAGAGAAAAATCAGTCACATTCTACTAAAAAGACAAGTTCCAGCTCTTCCAGGACAGCTACATAAAGATGGTATCTGAATAAGAAAGGGAGGTTTTGGATTCTGAGTGGAATTTGTTCAGAGAAAATGATGGAGGAACATGTTACAATTTTATCTCTCTTATGTCATTACTCCTTGCTTCATTCTTGTTATAGACATTCTCCATCAAGTTCTCCTTGTTCTATGGTTAATCTTTATAATGTCTGGACTCAGGCCCCTTTTCTAAGTATTGTCTCTTTACTTATGCTTTGTGTCCCCAAATACTCCCATCTAATATCTCAGCCTATTTGTCATTAACCCCTTGTCAACACAGCAGTGGTTTGTAATTCATTCTTCTAAATTCCACTGCATTCTGTGCTGCATGTTTTATGACTCACACTTTTCTCTTTCAACTCTTGGTCTGTGCTCAGAATCTCAGTATAAAACCCTGTTTCCTGTATAGTAATCACTTAGCTTGATCTGTGCAACTACTATGCAGTCTTTCTCAATCTTGTGTGTAAGGAATCCTTGTCTAAACACATGTAGTAAACACTTCTAGAGCAAGTAACCCAGTTGCTCATAGTGCAGAGACTTCCTTCAAGAGGAATGTCCAGATCTGATTTGGCACACTATTGAAGACAGTGTTGCATCCTGCATAACACACTGGGAATACACCTGGCCACACATCCAGACTTTTATGAAAGACTATGTTAGCTTCTGCAACACCTGTGTGTGTGCCAAGGTCCCCAGGCATCATCTGTATGGACTCCTGAAACAACTTCCAGTTCTGGAAAAGCCATGGAACTCCATCTCCATGAATTTCATTGAACAACTTCCACCTTCAAATGGCTTCACAGCTATTCTTGTGGTAGTTGATAGGTTGTCCAAACAGTCCATTTTTATCTCAACTCATGATACCATTATCTCTGCTGACCTTGCCAAGTTATGTCTCCTCCATGTGTTTTTCAAACACAGAGTTACCTTCCATGTCACTTCTGGCTGGGGCTCCGAGTTTGTATCCCATTTCTTTAGATCTTTAGAAAAAGCTCTCAACATGCACCTTCACTTTACTTCTGGATATCATCTGGAGGATGATGGACAAACAGAGCACACTAATCAAACTCTAGAGCAATACCTTTGAATCTACTGCAACTACAAACAAGACAATTGGGTGGAACTTCTTCTGCTCACCAAATTCACCTATAACAATGCACCCAGTGCAACCACTGGTATTTCTCCCTTTTTCACCAATAAGGGCTATCACCTGAATTTCTCCATTCACTCTGATCACCCACTAACCTCTTCTGCAGCTACCTCCTATGTTACCAATTTGGATGAGCTCCACAAGTTCCTCTGGTTGGAGATGGCAGAAGCACAAAGGTGCTATCAAGGACCCACTGATGCTAAGCATAGCCCTGCTCTAGACTTTTGGGTTGGAGACATGATATATGTGAAGGTAAAATACCTCCTATCAACCTGACCTTTTAAAAAACTCTCAGAGAAGAACCTTGGGCCCTTCCCTATCATTGCTCATCCTGGTTTCCACTCCTTTATGTGACACCTTCCTGACTCTCTTTGTTCCATTCATCCTGTTTTTCATGTTTCTCAGTTAGAACCTTCTACTCCAAATACTATAGAAAACCACATCCAACCTCCACCTCCTCCACTTGAGGTTAATAGAGAACCAGAGTATGAGATTGTGGAGATACTTGACTTCAAGATTGATCAGTGTTACACTGCAAGCAAAGACTTGCGTGACTTCAACCCTTCTGGGTTCCTCAGCTGACGGCTGGATGATGCTCAAGGTGAGAGAGCACCCTATACCAGAGTGAACAAGCATGACGTAGGGATTACGCATCTACAGGCTCGACAACCTTGACAGACTTGATACCATTCGGTTGACGGACAAAGTATGGTGTCGCAGCAAGGCAACACTCGAGGACACAGCTGCTAGAGATGGCTAGCACCACAAGGTCGAATAGCTAACTTAGGTTGACGAGGCCTAAGAAAGAGACTGCTCTGATTGCAGGGGAGTACAGAAAGAACAGAATGCCTAACACTATGCATGGTAATGACTTAAGTACAGAGGCATGTGAGATAAGGGGTGGCATATGGAATCGAATGGAACATCGGAGAAACAGAGAATGATGTAAAACAGATGACTAACGTGCTGTGGATGACCGAGATATGGAATGTGAAGGAATGTAATAGAAACTGGTCTCCAGAAGGCAGCTAACCCGAGTCAGTGCGGGAAGTAACCGTATTGGTACATGAACAAAAGAAGTGCTAAACGGAGAGTAAGAAAAAGGAGAAACGTACTCGTGGTGAAGGTAATGAGAGCATGTCCGTAATTGTCTATGAGATGAAGGCAGTAAAGTAGGGCCCATGGGACAAGGAGAAGGGAAAATTGTAACATTACCCTGCTCTTATGCTGGAACATGCCATGTTCCAGTCAATCCTCGGTCTCCTGGGGCTCTGTAACTAAGGAGGTTCACTCTTTGAAAGGACAATCGTCCGCGATATGGCCTTCTTCGCCCCAGTGTCCACAAAAGCATGAGGGGCAGGTGTGGGTCCAATGTCCGGGGTTTATCTGTTTACAAAATGGACATACATAGAAGGGACAGGCAGCTCGAAGATGTCCCCGCTTGTTGCAAAGAGTACATAGTGAGTCGGTCGTGGTGGTCGGGTATGATAAGTCGTCATCAGAGGATGACTCATAGTCAACGTTCGTCACCCCAGCGTAGTCCTTAAGTCGGTCTTCTGGGATTTCTCTTTTCTTTCTGGTCCACGTTTGACATACAGAGTGGAACCGTTGTTTAGCGGAACGATGAAGGGTTGGTTCAGGGTGAAAGGACGGGGGTAGGGATGAGAGACGATCTGCGAGTGGAACGGGAGTGGGTAATGGGGCGGCTTCCAGTTCATAGGTGACTTCAGCGAAGTAGTCTTTAAATTCTTCTTCCGACAATCTAGGGAGTACATCTTTGAGGAGATCTTTAAACATGATTGGGGCGAGTCCATCTATGATATCTGGCATGCCCATGTTGACAAGGGTGGACAGGAGGGATTGAAGTGCTTCGGTGAGGGCTTGGTTGGTTAAACCTATGCATGCAGCGTTTGCAAAGGATGGTTGAATATTAAAAAATGATGTGCGGCAGAGAGCGAGACGATGGTATGTTCTGACAAGACCGGGGAATGTGAGGGAGCGGAGGTAGTGGAGGTCATGTTCGACCAAAAATGTAAGGCCGGGGTCTTCCAGTGTAGCTATGATAATATGTCGTTGAAAAACAATAGGAAGTCTGTGAGTATGAAGAGGGATAAAATCAGGTAAGATGATGTCTGAGCGAGGGAGAGCAGGAACTCTAGCAAATTCGGATGGTTCCTCTGGAGGTGGGGTGACTGGATTGTTTCGGATCCTTTCTGCGAGGTCGTGAGTGGATGAATGAGAGGATGTGGGGGACGATGTGCGTGACATGTTTTGTTCCTTCAGGTATTCTTTGGCGACTTGTGACCAGAAGTCTTTTGAGATTCGGTTGCAGGATGGGTTAAAGTTCCAAAGGGGCATGTCATTTACAGGAGTTGGTGTTTCTTCTTATATGCTTTCAGCAGTTTTGAAGCTCCGCTGAAATTGCCTTCTGGTTCCCAGGTGTCTTCTGTGGATGAATAGCCTTTCCAGCGCACAAGATAGTGGCATTGCCTCATGGATCCTCGATGACTCATGATGGCTTCGATTTCGTATTGTTCTTCCCCGTCTATTTCTTCCGGGGGTGGTTCGATGAATGCTGTACCAAATTCTTCCGTGCTGCGGAAGGGGAATAAGAGGGATGCATGGAAAATGGGGTGGATTTTCCAGGTGGGGGGAAGCTTGAGGCGGTATGCCCACGGAGTTATTACCCTTTCTATGGTAAAAGGGCCAAATCTTCTTTGTGTCAGTTTCAGGGTTCTTCCGGGGAATTTCAAATTTCTTGCTTCTAACCACACCTTTTCTCCGACTTTCCAGGAGAGTGTGCGTGTTTTGATGCAGTTTTTCATGGCTAGTGCTGCCCTTTCATGTGCAGCAGATGCCTCATTCCTGGCTTCTTCCAGGGTTTCCATATGTTTGCTAAGTTCGGGGAGGAAGGTTTTTCCAAGAGGAGGGTGGGCATGAGGTTTGTAGCCTAAAATGATGAAAAATGGTGTTTGTTTTGTTGATGAATGAATGGAGGAGTTGTGGCAGTATTCCACATAGGGTAGCATCTTGACCCATTCATTCAGTTTTGTGGCGCAGAACATCCTTAGGTAAGTTTCTAACTCTTGATTCATTCATTCCGTTTGTCCGTCTGTCTGTGGGTGATACGCGGTGGATAGGGAAAGGGAATAGTCTAGGAGTCTTGCTAGCTCCTGGGCGAATGCAGAGGCGAATTGCGGACCTCTATTGGAGATAATTTTGTCGTGTAATCCGAATCTTGTGAATACGTGTTTAAAAAAGAGTTCGGCAACTCCCGCAGCATCAATGGTTTTGGAGCAGGGACAGAGAATTACCCCCTTTGAAAGGCCATGGTCGACCATGACCATGATAGAGTCAAATCCGTCTGTTTTAGGAAGGTCGGTGACCAAGTCTACAGATACTTGTTGGAATGGGTGAGTAGCGGAAGATGGGATGGGAGAGTATGGTGGAGTCGTCGGGTGGGTGTTTACTTTGTTTGCTTGGCATTGCGGACAGCCATTGACAAATTTCCGGACGAATGTGGCAAGTCCTGGCCATCAATAGTCTCTCATTACTCTGGTTTGCGTCTGAATAATACCGCCATGTCCGGCGGTGAAAGTACAGTGACAGTGGCAGACCATGTTGGTTCGGAATTCTGCGGGGATATATAATCTATTTTGGAAATAAAGCTGGCCGTTGTCAAATTGCCAGTCGGACAGGGGGAATCTGGGAATAGGGGAGTTTTTTTCATTGATGGTGGCTAGTGCGGACATGATGAATGGATCAGTGGAGGATGATTTGCAGATCTTTTCTGCAATGGCGAGGTCCAGGGTGTTGACGAACAGGGTGTCAGGTAATAGTGTGACATCTTCATTGTCGTTTTCGTATGTTGTGGGATACGGGTAACAAGATAAAGCGTCTGCCAGGGCTACCTGTGCTGCTGGTACACTGATGAATTGTAGATCAAAGTCTTGAAGGAAGAGCATCCATCGTGCTTGTCTTCAGGAGAGCTTATGGGGTGCTCAGAAGTACGTGAGGTTTTTGTGGTTGGTGAAGACCAACACTGGGTGGCCTGCTCCTTGCAGGTAGTGTTTCCAGGTTTCGAGAGCATGGAGGACCGCAAGTAGTTTGCGATCGTAGATGTCGTAGTTTCTTTCGGCGTCAATGAAGGTTTGAGAATGGTATGCACACAGATGATATTCTCCGTTGCCGTCTTTCTGTAAGAGGACCCCTCCCGAAGCTACTAAGGAGGTGTCCGTCATGATGGTGAAGGGTTTCGTGGAATCCGGCATCCTTAGTACTGGTTGACTGATAAAAATCTTCTTCAATGCATCGAACACTTTTTGTTGGGCCATTTCCCATTTCCAGGGATTTTCTTTTTTGGTTAGATCGTTGAGAGGGCGAGCGAGGTCTGCATAGTTTGGTACGAATTTTCGGTAAAAGTTGCAAAATCCCAAGAACAACCGTACTCCTTTGACGGTGGTAGGTGGTTTCCATTCATTGATGGCCTTGACTTTGTGAGGGTTGAGGCATACTTGTCCTTCTTTTATAACCATGCTGAGGTATTCCATTTCCGGGGCATCAAATGTACATTTTGACAGTTTGAGATACAGTTTTTCTTGACGGAACCTGTCAAGAACTCTGTGGGTACGCGTTTGGTGGGTGAGAATGTCCGGGGAGGCGAAACCAAGGTCGTCCATATATATTCCAAGCCATCCTTCCGCTATCATATCACGGAAGATGTGGTTCATCATATTTTGGAAGTGGGGTGGGGCATTGGAGAACCCAAAGAACATGACCTGAGGTTCGAATAATCCTTCTGACATGATAAATGCCGCTTTCCATCAACTATCTTCTTCGATGAGGATGTTGTTATACCCCCATTGGATGTCGAATTTGGTGAAAAACTTGGCATTTTTGAATTTGTCGAAAAGTTCGGATATGATCAGGAGAGGGTATGCATTTTTAACCGTATGTGAATTTAGATACCAGTAGTCCTGGCATGGACGAAGTTTTCCGTCTTTCTTTCCTATGAAGAAGAAAGGGGAGGCTTGTGGGGAGGTCGAGGGGATGATCTTGCCATTTTCCGTATTTTCCTTAATGAAATCTTTGCATGCTTGGTGTTCTGTTGGGTTGAGAGGGTAGACTTTGGCGACTTTCAGGACGAATTCATCATCTGTGATGATGGGGAAGTCAAATCTTCTGCGGTTTGGGGGTAGTTCACCTTTCGGTGGTTCGTTGAAGACATTCTTGAAGTCTTTGTATGCTTCTGAAAGGACGACTTTCATTTTTTGTGCATTTTGCGCAATTTCCGTGGATAGCGTAACCTTGTTGATAAATGTAGTGAGTTGGTGGCATTCCTCAATCACGGGTTCTTCCATCTTTTCCTTGATGAGAAGATTTCCAGTTCTCCAGTTGATGACCGGGTTGTGTGCTTTCAGCCAGGGGTGGCCGAGAATGATGTCTTCTTTTCCAAGATCTGTGACATAGAAATCTTGGACGTGAGTGTAAGGGGTAGATCCACGAATGGTAAGCGTCATTCTGGACATGAATTTTATCGTTCTGGCAGTGTTTTTGGAACTGTCCACATTCATAACTAGGATGGCATTTCTCATCCTTCTGAAGCCGAGTTTCTTTCTCCGGAGGAAGTCCCAAGAAATGAAGGACCCTGTTGCACCACTATCAAGCAGTGCTTTCATGTCAACTTTCTTTCCATTCCCATGCAACGAGATCAAAAGGCGGGATGCTTTGTTCTTGTTGTCTGTAATGTACATGGGGGAAAGAGTAACTGTGGGGAGACGTTGTGTTGACTGCTTACGCTCCCTTTTTAAAAATCCTGAGCAACCAGCTCTTCTTCAGCGTGCCCTTCTGGGGCTTCCTGCTCTGGCATTCTTTCTTCGAAGCATGTGTGTAAAACTTTCAAAATTTCGTCTTCTGAGCTTCCTTTGGTTCGGAGTTGTTTGACGTATTCGTCGATTGGGGAGGCAGGAACAATGTGTTGTGGGGTGGGTCTGTACAGTGGTGGTTTGGATGACTCTGCAGGGGTTTCTACTTGTCTGACAGTGACCAGTTTTCAGTATGTCATGTTTTTTCCTTTGCTGTGGTTGGTGGCCCAACAGCCTGGTTTCTTGCAAATGAAACACTTTTTTTCTCTGACGAGCCTTGCTCATTCATCGGGACGCAGTTTGATGAAGTCTACGTCCATTGCGTTCGGGTCTCTGCGAGATTGGTAGGAGGGGGTGGATGATGAATAGAAGTTGTTTCATCCAATGTTTCTTGCATGGGTGATATTAGTGTGCATCTCTGCTGCTTTCTTAACCAGCAATTCGAGTGTGGCGGGCGCACCGTTGACAATGATGGGGTCTCGGATTTCCTTATCCAGACCTGCTAAGAATTTATAGCATCTTTCTTGTTCGTCTACAATTTTTGCTTTGTCAATGAGGGTCCTTGCCTCAGTGACATATTCTAGGAAACCATCTTCCCAACAGTTGTCTTCGCCCTTCTTTCGGCGTTGTTGAAGTCGTTCTAATTTGAAACGTGTGTTTGACACTTGGTTGATGGGGAAAAAGGTTGCATCGAAGTCTTCCACCATCTTGGTGAAGGTTTTATCGGCTGTGGCTATGGCGGGGTCATTGATCTTATCATACCAGTGGTCAGCGAAAGTGGCTCCTCGCCCTTCCGGCATTCTGTTCAAGGTAGTACATAATTTGGTGGCGTCAGCCACATACAGAGCGGCATTCACGGTAAAATAGGCCTTCATGGCCTTCATCCATCACTGGGCATCCTCAGACTGGCCGGTGAAGCAATCTGGGAGAGCAGCTTTCAGTTCTGCCATTGGTGGATGCAGGGAGAGGGGAGGCCCAGGGGTCACGAGATGATCCTGGAGTGGGAATGTGGTGGGATGGTTTATCAGCTATACTGGAGAGATACGCTCAGCAGGACAACACCTGTGAGCAAAAGATTCTGTTCTTTTGTTACGCTGCAAGCAAAGACTTGTGTGACTTCAACCCTTCTGGGTTCCTCAGCTGACGGCTGGACGACGCTCAAGGTGAGAGAGCACCCTATATCAGAGTGAACGAGCACAACGTAGGGATTACGCGTCTACGGGCTCGACAACCTTGATGGACTTGATACCGTTTGGTCGATGGACAAAGTATGGTGTCACGGCAAGGCAACACTCGAGGACACAGCTGCTAGAGACGGCTAGCACCACAAGGTCAAATAGCTAACTTAGGTTGACGAGGCCTAAGAAAGAGACTGCTCTGATTGCAGGGGAGTACAGAAAGAACAGAATGCCTAACACTATGCATGGTAACGACTTAAGTACAGAGGCGCATGAGATAAGGGGCAGCATATGGAATCGAATGGAACATCGGAGAAACGGAGAATGATGTAAAACAGATGACTAATGTGCTGCGGATGACCGAGATATGGAATGTGAAGGAATGTAATAGAAACTGGTCTCCAGAAGGCAGCTAACCCGAGTCAGTGCGGGAAGTAACCGTATTGGTACACAAACAAAAGAAGTGCTAAACGGAGAGTAAGAAAAAGGAGAAACGTACTCGTGGTGAAGGTAATGAGAGCGTGTCTGTAATTGTCTATGAGATGAAGGCGGTAAAGTAGGGCCCATGGGACAAGGAGAAGGGAAAATTGTAACAATCAGAGATGGCATCACTGCCAACTCCTCTACCTGGTGCATTGGCTCAGATATGAAGGAACTGATGATGAGACCTCCAGGCTTCTTGTCACAGAGTTAGGGAATGCCAGGGACCTTGTCTTGGACTTTCATCAGAAGTACCTGGACAAACCTGGACCTCTTTCCACTCTGTATGTTATGTAGTACTTGCAGGTTAGCACCTGAGGAGTGATGGTCTCCCTATCCAAGGTGATACAATGTTCATGCTAGATGATGAGCAACCACTTAACTAGAGTGAGACAACTGGATGGCTTCCAGCAGTTGAAGGGTGGTGTCACAGCTTGGCAATACTTCAAGAACACAGTGAGTGAGTTGGTGCTCCCTACTAGGCCTGATAGCTAACTTAGGGTGGCAAGGCCTAAGAAGATGCTAGCCCTGCAAGTCAAGGTATGATTGCAAAGAACTAGATACAGGACATGATGCATGGTAGCAACTTAAGTACAGAGAGGGGCTGGTTGAGGGCCAGTTCATAGAATGTGACAGAACATCAGGAAAGAACTGTGGATGATGTCATATAGAAGGTGAAAGAAAGAGATGAAATGATGAAGAGATCAGATAAGGACTAAGCACAAGAGAGCCTAGTTAGGAGGGTAGTGTCCATGATGAAGCACATAGAGACAAAGAAGAAAATGTAGTGTGGTGGCTAAAATGATGAGAGCATTGGGTTCTACTACTACACAAGAGAAAGACAAATCAATAGTGAAATGGAGAGCATGGAGAAGAAGAGTGAAAATGATAAGGATGAGAGAAAATTGTAACACCATGAGAACATCCTCCAATTCTCTTTCCCTGTGTTCCTCTTTGTTTCTTCTCTTTTTCTTCTACTATACTTCCTAATAAAAAGAAATGCATACAACAAAAAATGAAACAAACCAAAAAAAGAAAAAGAAAAAGACAAAGGATTACTTGGTCACACAAAAAAAAAGAAATCTCCTTCCATTCCTTCATTCTGTCTCCATACTCATCTCTCTCTCTCTCTCTCTCTCTCTCTCTCTCTCTCTCTCTCTCTCTCTTTCACTCATTGCCTGTACTACCTGTTATGCTGCAAGTCAGAGACTTGCTTCCACCAGAGTACTTCCTGGTGAGACAGCTATGGCTGGACAACACACAAGGTGAGAGAGCACCCTATTCCAGTGCGAATGAACTACATGGGCAATACTCTTCCATGAGCTCGACGACTTTGATGGACTTGATACTGTTCACTCAATGGACAAGGTTATGGTGTTGTAGCAAGGCAACACTTGAGAACACAGCTTATGTGAGATGGCATGTTCCACAAGGTCGAGATAGCTAATTTAGGGTGACAAAGCCTAAGAAAGATACTTGCTCTGATTGCAGGGGAATACAGAAAGAACAAGATATGGAACACAATGCACAGTAATGACTTAAGTACAGAGAATGGGCACTCAAGGGCTGGCATATAGAAGGTGGAAGAACAACATAGAATGACTGCAGATAATGCAGTAAGCAAGGTCACGGAATGTTAAGGAACTTGCAATAAGGTGGTGTAATCTTATGCAAGACTGAGCCCAGGTGGGTTCAGGAATGAGGAAAATGTCCGTAATGGAGAACATATAGGAGAAGTAGTAAATGAAGTGTAAGCACAAGAAGAAATGTACAGGTGGCACTGTGTAAAACGGATCATAGCCAATAGTCTGTGAAGGCAAGAGGAAATGTATAGCATAGAATGAGGAAGATGAGGAAAAACTGTAACACTACCTCTACTCTTCCATACCCCTTCCAGCTCTATTTCACAGCCTTTCACACTCTGCTCCAGTATTCTCACTTCCACTTCAGTTCCTCTGCTTTACTATCCCTCCTGAAGCCTATGCCTGCAGACACACCCCCTCAGCATTGACAGGGCTTTCCTTCTGAACACCAATTGGTTGCCTTCAGCTAAACACTTCTGGACTCTGCCTTGTTGAGTATCTCATTACCCCTTCTGTCCCTGGATGCCCTCTCCATGGGGGTCTGACCACCTCTTTAGATTGGCAATGTCCTTGACTACCACTTGTCTCAGCCTCAAGGGCTCAGCCTTAATGGGGGGGCACTGTCATATCCATCCTGAACAGTCATCATACCCCTCTGGCCTTCTCTGAACCACTCCACCCTTGTCTGCTCATCCCTTATCTTCTGCTGCCCAGAGTTATACTTGGAGTTCACATCCCCACTCAGAACAAATCCCAGATCTAACACCTGTCATTCTTGATCATCATTCTTCATGTATGTCATTCTTCTGTCCATCTATCATTCATCCTATTCATCCTGTACCTTAACTACCTCCATTCTGATCATTGTTATCACATCACCATGAAACTGTTTCACCCATCTATCATCTGTCTCATGTTCAAACCTGTTTGACATTCCATACCTTACTCTGAATGTACTTAAGGACTTTCACACACCATGTATTCTCCTTAGTATGAATATTGACTAAAGTCCCTCCTCCAACTCCTGCCAGCCCTCTCTTTGTCTCCTCCTACTCCAGACCTCTGAAATCCAAGGATGTGGATCGGTGCAAGGGCATGACACATAAGTCCTGTGCCAATGTTCTCATTACTAAGTTCTCTTTCCTTTTTATCTCTTCCATTGGACCTCCAGTCCACCTCTGTCCACTCACCATTCTGCCCCTCAGAAGTTCCAAACCTTCATCAGACTTGATCCTGGAGGATCTGGACCTTTGATATTGAGTTGGTAAATGATTGAACAGAAAAAATTGACCATGGGGAGTATGTCAGGCCAGAAAGTGGGATTGTGGGCACAGAAGATCTGTAGATACATTTTTAATTCTTGGTTGACCCTCTCAGTTTGACCATCTGTCTGGAGGTGGTATGCTGTAGATAGTGCCAGTTTATATTGGAGAAGTCTGGTGAGCTCTTGTACAAACACCAAGGTGAACTAAGGACCTCTATCTGATAGTAATTTGTTGTGAAGTCCATATCTGGAGTATACCTGTTTGAAAAAGAGTACAGCTATGCCCACAGCATGGAGCTTCTTGATACAAGGAATGAAGACTATCCCCTTTGAAAGCCCATGGTCAACCATGACCATGATGGCATCAAAACCTTGTGAAGGAGGGAGGTTGGCAATGAGATTAACTGAAAGGGATTCCAAGGGACATTAGGCCAAGGAAGGGATGGGAAACAGTGGGGAAACAGTGGGGTGAGTGTTCACTTTGTTTGATTGGCAGGTAGGGCAGCCCAGTATGAATTTTTGAGTGAATGTAGACAGTCCTGGCCACCAGTAATCATGCATTACATGTGCTTGGGTGCACATGACATCACTATGGCTGGCTGAGGATCTTTTTTCTTTTTCCCTCTCCTCCTTTTTGTGCTTTCCCTCCCTTAGTTTGAGTAGGTCTACATTCCAGACCTCCATAAGAAAGTCCAACCAGGTCTTGTAGCTCACCTTTAGTTGGTCCCTGAGTGCCTCTGGTAGCTTTGCTCAGGCCTGCCACAGAACTGCATTCCCTCCTTCAATGCCTGCTTCTTTTGCTATTTTGAGGGCCTGGTCTGCCCAGGTGACATGTGTCCAAACCTGTAGGACTTCAGATCGG
>JBBPKF010000181.1:0-16233 GCA_038089175.1 Binderoboletus segoi | reverse complement strand
GAGGTACTAGGAACGACTGCCTACGGCAGGAGATTGTTCTGCGACTGGGATGGGAATTGGCGAGTAACCCGTCACCAAACCCCTCATACGTGACAGGACATGAGAATTCGACAGACATTTTCAATACATCTTCCCATAAATTTCCCCTTCGGGTGGCCCAGCGGATTGGGATCGCACCGCGCATTACCAAATTGAACTTTCACAGATCCTCTAACAGCAATGCCTCGTGCTCTCGAACCAATCGCTTTTAGCAACGGTCGGGCTGACAGCCAGATCTTGCTCTGTTCAGGTCTCTGGAAGCACCCCTGGGCTCGAGACAGAGAGCCAAAACGGGTGGGTCGGGACTAATTACTTAGAAGCTTCCAGAGGTTTGTGCCATCTCAAATGAGCCGATCCAGCGCGGGCATAGTTGCACTGCCACCGGAAACGTAACGTGGTCACGGGGTTTTACCGTAAACTGATGTGGGAGGGATCCCGCCGGGTTTCTGGATCATATGGTCACCCGGAGCAGGTTGCGGACGGATCCGTAGTATTATGGTCGACGTAACAGCTCCAACAGAACTGTTCCCGCGTGTTGTAGTGGGCGTGCCTCTTTTCCGGCCACCTGACCGTCACTGTCGACCATCCTACACTCCCATCATGGCGATTTCTGAACCGGATCCAATAGCTCTGTCCCCTCAACAAGCCAACACACTCATAACATTCCGCGAGCAATTGTTCGCAGAAGGCATCCTGCACGAGGGCGATTCTATGGGCACAGACGATCCAACGTTACTGTGAGTCCATAACGGTTCCTCAGGTCACTTGTATGTCATGCGCGAAGGAAAGTTAAACGTGATCATTCGACATATTACAGCCGATTCCTGCGAGCGCGGAAGTTCCATCTCAGTGAATCCAAAAGGATGATCAAGAACTGCCAACACTGGAGGAAAACTGTGTCGGGAATCGGTATAGACGAATTGAACTATAGGATGGATCCATTTGACGTGAGTAACGAGTGTCATGTGATATCGTTACACCTTGACCGCCCGTGCTCAAGTATCCAGGCCGCGAAGAAGTGTTCAAATCTTGGTCAATGTACTTCCACAAGGTATGTCCGCCCTTTCACTACAAAGGTTTGCGGGTTATTTCATCCGCTTCATGCTAGACAGACAAAGTAAGTGGAGCCTCCGATCAATGTGTGCAAAGCTGTTTCTTATATCGAGCAGAAAGGGCGGCCGGTGAACATACAGTTCTTCGGTGGCCTGAACCTCCCCGAGCTCTACAAACACGTCTCGCCAGAAAAGCTTGTGGAGTCCATTATAGTGAATGCTGATGCGCTCACGCGCGAGGTTCTGCCGGCCGCCTCTCGTGCAGCAGGTCATCGTATTGAACAATCTCTCGTCATCGTGGATCTCAAGGATTTTGGGTAGGTCGTGTACTATCACAAAACGTACTCTGTTGACTGCATATATAGCCTCTCGCAATTCTGGCAAGTGAAATCCCTTGCTCAAATGTCGTTCCAAATATCACAAGACTATTACCCAGAGACGTATGTCCACCGACGAGACCATTCTTCGCGTCCCCTCATCCTCTGGTGCAGGATGGGTCAACTTGCCATCATAAATGCCCCGTCTTCTTTCACATTCATTTGGTCCATCACCAGACCTTGGCTCGCCAAGGAAACCGTAGAGAAAGTTGACATTCTCGGGAAAAACTACAAAGAGGTTTTGTTGCAACTCGTGGATGCTGACAATCTTCCCACTATTCTCGGTGGAAATTGTACGTGCTCGGATGCAGGTGGTTGCGGTCTAAGCAGCGCTGGTCCTTGGCTGGAAGAGAGGCTTACAAAAAGGGCCACGGAGACTGTCCGGTCCGCTGGACAAAGCGAATGCGCTACGCCGACTTTGATACCGTCCGAACGCACATCGAGTAACGGCACCCATACTGAGGGAGACCCGGAGTCAGTGAGCGTGACCCACGAGAAGGTTTTCCATGTAGATTCGATCGTGGAAGTGGTGACTGCAAATCAGCCAGAGGTGACATGATTGAAGTCGGGGTCTCGTTGAACCATATACAACTTGACGCCGAGTCTTGCTTATAGTGATGATGTTTCATGGGGCATGAACATTGGGCAAGGAATAGATATGTGACAAGTAACACGATCAGAAGATTGATATGAAGTCTTGTATCCTGTCCTTCGCATCTTGTGCGATACACTCTGCTATCCATGTAATGTTACGGATTTCTTGTTCCTTTAGCTTCATGTAGCTATAGAACACGCCGTACTGGAATTGTTGCATGAACGCCTGTTTGTTTAGATGTACCTCCATCCGAAAAAACCTGTCTTCGAGTTGTGCAGCGACACCCAGATCTCCGACGTCACGACTGGCATGGGTTGATGCAGAGCTGTCGAAGAACGAGCGATACTCGGAGATGTTGTCGCAGACTAGTCGGACTTGCTCCAGGTCATCTGCTTTAGCGAGGGCGTTGTTCCCTTCGGGGAACAATCTACCGGTCGCAGGGAAGAGCTTGGCTCGCTGTTCTTTGGTGAGCTCCGTGTCGAAAGAGTTGATGGTAATGTTGATGGTTCTTCGGTCTGCCTCGAACGCAAGGATAATTTGCATTACTTCAGATGTCGGTGAGCCCAGCGTGCCGACGAAGTTGTAAAAATCCTCGAGATACGCCTTGTAGACAGTATTACGGATGATTTCGATATTAAGATCGTCGAGATCAGCAGCGGAGAGACAGTCACGGAAGTAAGGGGCTGTATCGCAGTAGATATAAGTGCGAGGCTTACATTGCACGATCCTGCGCTCACCTAGGGGGGTTTCCACAAGGACACTTTGGTAAAGTTCTTCGACGTTGGTGGCAACGCACAAAGCGGGCATTGTATCAAAGACGCCAAGGGGATGACAGCGTTCTAGAAGCTCATGTGTGTCCCTCTCATGCAACGTCCCGGTGATTAACAGAACCACGTTGTCGATCATATAGCCGTACCTGAGTTATTGTATGGATTAGTCCTGTTTTAAAGAATCGCTAAGGACGACCGACGTGATATAATCAAGGAATTTGCATAATGGTTCCACAGCATTGCTGCGGATGAAATTGAACTGGTCGACGAGTATTTGCGTTGCTCTGTCGGAAATCATGGTGGTCGAGAGCGGCGAGGGTTCGTTCGCGAGGAAATTCCCGTAATCGGTCGCCGAAAGCTGAGTCTTCAAATCTGCAGGTAAAGTGAGCACATCTGACGCCAGTATGGCGGTATCTTCGACGCGATACCTTCGAGACTCTCGCATTGCGTCAAGCTGGCGTAGTGACCTTGGCTTAGAATACCAGCCTTGTAACCGCGTACAATTCCTTCCAGGAAGCCGTTATTGACCTACATGAAAGAGATTTATAGAGGGCTGCAACCCCAGTATCTAGGTTAGACGCACATTGAAGAACAAGCCCTCCATGACCTTGGCCGGAGGCGGATGACTTAGGATTCCCACCTACAGTTCGGCTACAAAACAAAAGAGGAATAGAGTTCCCACAGCGGGATAATAATACCCTAGCGCTGGTATGATCGCCACTTGGCTGCGTTGATGTCGTGCTCATTACACCCGCGCTTAGGATGGGCTGCATAGTGTGCGAAGACATGGAAATTGCACCCACGATGGTCTCTGGGACCCTTGTTTTTAACCATGACGACCCCAAACTCTGAGGAAAACTCTTCTCAACTGGAGAAGCCAGGTAACACATTGAAGTATGACTCCCCAGAGGATCGGAGACTTAGACGCAAGGTTGACGCTCGGCTGCTTCCAATACTGACACTTTTATACCTGCTGAGCTTCCTCGACCGGTAAGCGCTCTCAGGTATTTGGTTCAACTCATTAACTATCTACTAGGACAAACATTGCGAATGCCAAGTAAGTGTCTGATGCACTTGAAACGACCATCAGTAACTTGGTATGATCTACAGAATTGATGGTTTGACTACCGTGAGTCTGGGAATCCGTGGTGTCGCTGCTGATCCCCTTAACCATCGTTCAGGACCTTGGCGTCTCACCGTCCGCATACAATACTGCGTTGGCGATATATTTCGTCGGATACGTATGCTTTGAGATACCCGCTAATGTCAATTGAACGCGCATGTATACTGACGTGCACTAATCTCCATTTTTTTTGTCATATTTTCTCTTTCCAGATCGTGTAATTCTGTTCTTTTTTTGCGTCTCTCTTTTCCTCACCTATTGTTGGGTAGTTTGAAGCGTTTTGATCCTCAAATTTGGCTCCCGTCTTTGACCCTGATCTGGGGTATCGTTTGCATCGCTCAAGGGCTTGTGAAAAACCAGGCCGGATTGTTCGGGATACGGCTCTGTAAGTTTTCTGCTTGTTATCGTATAACTCAATCCACCCTGCTCTCCAGTATTGGGCGCGACGGAAGCAGGTCTATTTCCCGGGGTCGTCTACGTGTTTTCTGTGTACTATATCAGGTAAGGGAACCTTTCCCCATCAAGGCAGCCGTTCATATCACCTTGCAGACGGGAACGTGGCTGGCGAGTAGCGGTGTTCTTCGGCGGTGCAGCTCTTGCAGGAGCACTTGGGGGTACATACGTTGATGTTGACGTCCTCGCCTTGTGAACGAGCCACCTCTAGGGATGTTCGCGTATGCAATCGGTTTGATGAATGGTGTTGGTGGACGCAAGGGATGGCAGTGGTAAGGCATGCCCCCTGGTGCTATTTCATCCTTGTAACCCATGCGCGACCTTTCCTTCAGGATTTTCATCCTTGAAGGAATCTTGACAGTAGTCATTGCACTATTTGCATATTTTGTTGTACCTACTTGGTCCCACAAGGCAAAATTCGTGAGGTTCTATTCTGGTAATCATTTGACGCAATTGTGTTGACATCCCGTGCTTGTAGCTGACGGAAGAGGAGCGCAGACGTTTAACAGAAAAACTGCAAGCAGACTCAGATGCAGGCACGGAGCAATCATTCCAGTGGTCTGCTGTCCTATCCGCCTTTGGGGATCATCTAGTCTGGGCATACGCATTCCTGTTCCACGGCTTCTCCTTTGCTCAGTTTTCGTTCAGCCTCTTTTTAGTGAGTGCCCAGGTTCACTGCCGAGGATCTATGTCAGTGTTAACAAGCTTGTAGCCTTCTATTATAACTGGCCTCGGATTTCAGACATGGCAGGCTCAGCTGTAGGTGTGCCATGCATGTTAGGCAGCTAGGCTGATTCATGGATAGGATGACAGTGCCTCCCAATATCGTTGCGAGTCTCTCGGTGTGGGGAACGGTCTGGTTGTCCACTCGATCGAATATGCGTGCGCCGTTTATCATCACCTCCGGGGTAGTCGCGATCATCGGTAAGGTGCACCTTCTACAAGAATTTGACTTGCGAATTCAATCTGCGTCGAAGGATACATTATTCTGATCTCGTCTACGAAGCGTGAGTCCCACAATATTCCTGGTATGTTCGTGTTCCCACATGGGCCCCAGCCGGTGTGCAATATTTCAGCGTTCATCTTGTGGCAGGTGACTACATATTACCAGTACCTCCGGATGTTTAGGGTTTGACTCATTTTCAGCCGGTGTATACACTGGCAACTCGTTGCTCCTCAGGTTAGCTCGACCATCTTAGATGGGCTTCAACACTTGCTTACAAACTATACTGTTAGTTGGCCCGGTGAAAATGTTTCCGGACAGACCAAACGCGCAGTTGCGGTCGCAATGCAGATCGCGATCGGTGACGTCGGTGCCATCGCCGCGTGCTTAATATTCCGACCATCTCTCAGCTCGCACCTTTACCGGAAGCCCAACCTCATCGCCATCGGATATGTTTTGTTCTCCATTTTGATGGCCATATATCTTTGGGTGATGATGGCACGAGAGAATAAGAGACGTGAAACGGTACTGACCAATAGCAAAGAAGCCGACTGGTTTGAAACAGATGAGGAGAGGCTCGGGCTAGGTGATCGGTCGATCCATTATAGATACCAACTTTGAAGTCGAAGAGTTGTCACCGATGGTTGCCACTTCAAATTGGAGTCGATGTCTTGGATGATTTCCTATAATCTATGAATGATTCAGTGAGCTCATGACACGTACTAATCAACATTCGGTTTTGATGAAAGCACGCTAAATAAAATTACATGCTTGCCCATCGAAGTGCCCGGGGTTCCCGGAGTGCAATTCTGTTTCAGTAACCAAAAGCCGGTGCGGTTGGTTTCTGCCACCGTTAACATCAAATGTTAATCGAGTCTGGAGGGTCAGCGGTACTTGAATAATGGCGGTGCATGTGCGGTGACAATGCGACTGTCGTGATGCTTGGCGATGCGACGTTGGGTCTGTTGCATTGCCCCCCCACACTTCCAAATCATTATCGTCCTTCATGCATCTAACTGTTTCTCCCAGATTCTGAGCACCAGTTTGTCTTAAGGCTCAGACATTGTTTACACGTACGGCATCGCTGTCGAGATTCTTCAACCGGGTACGTTCAAGTTGCTTGTGGCATGTCGAAGTCATGATTAGTACTTACCCGCTATCGTCGATGTTGACCAGGAATTTTTCATATCATCCCCTCCCCTCAGGTACCACTCGCTCAACATGCATGACAGCGAGTCCACCCAATCTTTGTTGAAGAAAAAGTTCATTGCAGTCAAGTCAGGTTGGTCTGCCGATGGTGCAGACATCTTCGTCCTGCTGTGTTCCTTTCTCCTAAGCACGGCATCCATCGTCCTCGTTGCCCTCATATTCCATACACAAGCAAATTTCTATTGGGATCCTGTGCCCACCGAAGCGTTGCGGCTCCTCCAGCGAGGGATATCCGCACTGTCGATCACCATCACGTCGGCCATGATCATGGTGGCCGGAAAACGCTATGTGCTCTTCAAATTCGCGAGAGGAGGCATCCGCAGCCAACGAGTCGCTGTTTATAGTCGTCCGTCGATCGGCAACCTCGCGTACCACTTGGTGCGGCATGGCTTCGAGCTGCCTTTACTCTCTTTATCGGTCGTCTGGGCACTGGGATTGGCGACAGGGTTGGCCGTCAGCGACGCGTGGGCGATGGTGCCCGTCGTACAGTTGACGAACGTGTTCGTTCCCTCTGGCTCGCTCGATTCCCTGACCCCATCACTCTCCATCCCGGCGTCCGCGCAATTGAGCTACGTCATGGCGTCACAGTGTTCGGGGACGGCTGGTGCCGTTGGTCTCATTGAGATCGTAGGTGAAACAGAGTTAGTTTCGGGAGGCCCTTTCGGAGCTCTTTTTTACCCTCCTCTCCAATACTACGTGCCTAATAGCGCATTTTCCGTGCCCGCGTCGCTGAACGGGTTCAACGTTTCCATGGAGCCGGTTTCCTCCGTTCCACCCACCGCTCAGAATCTCACGTGTATCGACAACTTTGGATGGGGTTTCGGCACTGGCCAACTGTGGTATGAAGGGGGCGATAACCAAACTCTATCCATCATCGCCTCGAATTCGCAATCTCTGTATCGCTTCAACGCGTCTGCCATCATCATGGCCGGCACGTTGTCGTCCACAGGCAACGCCACCCAATTCGTGCTCAACGGGACGACGTGGCCCAATGTGATGTCCGGCGACCGTTGGGCCCAAGACATCGCCAGCGTGGTCTGCAATGCCACATATCCCCTCGGTGGCACCTGCGGTGGCGATGGCGCCTCTCTCATCGATTACTCCACCTCGCTCAACGCCAAGTATCACTCTCTTAGCCAGGCCGGCAACTATTCGCAGACCGCGACGGGCATCTACTGGAGCACTGCGTTGGGCATGGCGATGGGTTCCTACAGTTCGGCGTCGTTTCAGGTCCCGAGCAACGGCACCAATGCCAATATGCCTGTCACGCTCTACGATCACTTGGTCTTCACCCCTCGCTACGGGGTGTACGTGCTCATCGCCAACATCGTCGTCTCGGGCGTCATGCTGGTCGTCATCGTGAGACTGCGCATGCAGAGCCGTCTCGGTGCTGATTTCATCGACGCCTCCCGGTTGTTGCTCGATCCGTTGAAGAGTCCCGAGTTGTTCAACGCGTCCTTGGATTCGACCGTGAGTGCGCTCGCGAATCCGTACATGCTAGTGAAAGAGGACAGCGAATTCTTGCTCGCTGGTCAACCAGAAGCACCGTCGGACAAGACGAGAAAGCGGGGAGTCGGCCGATGACGCCGTGACGAGAGATGTTGTACCATGGAGATTCGAGTATATCCACGCTTAGACTTGGTGTCGAGCTCACTCTTATACCAAGACTCGCACCATGCTCCAAAGTTCATTACGATATCCCTCACGATGTCTAACTTATCTAAATTATTTCGTCCTCCAACACTTCCCTGATCTACACAGCGAGTTCATTTACTGCATTAGGTGGTGTCTAGCAAAGAATATTATGGCAATGACAAAGTACAGTTATAGTCGCGTATGTAAGGGCGTGCTTCTACTTCACGTGTCCGTAAGTCTCAAGTGGTTATGCGACGCCGCTTGGAGACCCGCACGTTTTGGTACTCGTCGTCATCGTCGCTGTAATCTTCCTCCGCGACATCAGAGCCGTAAAGTTGCTTGCGCTTGTCGAGGTCGACTTTGCGCAAGGAACGGAGGTGCACGATGAGAGACTTGTGGAACTCCGTCTAAAGGAAACAGATGGTTCAGATCTCTGTGTGCACCGGTAAAGGAAGGGTCTTCACCTTCATAATTCGCCGCTTGCCATCCACGCTCCTGTCCTGTCGTCTCCGCCTCTCCTTGTACTACATCGTCGCGGTCAGGAGTGGAGCCAAAATCTCAAGAATTGGTGTATCACCTTGCGTTGCTCATCCACGAGAAGGGCCGACAAATGTTTGATCCATCTTTGAAGGTTGGACTCTACCTTCCGCTTCTTCGCTTGCATGCTCAAAAGGAGTGTCATCGCGTTCTCTCCATCGTCGTCTACGATCGCTTCATCGTCAGAATCCGGGACAATATAGGACGTCACCGTCGCAGCTGCAGACCTCCGGGGTCGTCTGCGAGACGTTCGAGAAGGGGTTCTCGTCTGCGGTGGAGATGATGGCCCTGCGGAGCATGTTGAATGCGGCAGGGTCGGAGGACTGGTCTCCTTCTTGACATCGTTCGACTTTGCTCGAGATTTACAAGAGCGTTTGGTGTCCGAAGAGGAAACCTGTTTCGAGAGATAGTCTTCTTCGCTGAAAAAGAACTCGGCTCCGAACTCGATTTGATGATAGAGGCACCAATTCTGTCAATAAAGTTGACTGTAAAAATCAAACCGTGCGAAAGGCAGTACTCACGGGTGCTCGACCTAAATGTGCGAGCAGCTTGAAGTGTTTGAGAGTGACAGGAACATGAGTTGACGTCGTCGCATAGCCTACACCAGCCGAGGAAAGATAGATGTGAAGAAGCTAGAGGCAAACCGTTAGAATACGGTTCACGGAGACTAACACTCAGCGCACCGCGGTATTATTGTTAATTATAGCATGGGTCATGAATACTGCCATCATAGCACTGTGTGGGTTGTAGTGTTCCTTGGCCCACTTACCAACCGGTAAAGACTCTGGAGATCCATTAATGCCGCCCGCCCCAAGGGTGCGTAAAGGATGCTCACCAACAGGAAAGTCCAATTTTGCGTTCACATCAACACCATAGACGCTGTAGTAATATGATCGTCTACGGGATCGAGTGGGAGCCATCTCGTCTTGACGGATCATCACAGACAGCGTATCCTGTCCTATGGTACCCTAGGGACCGTTCAACATGGGAAGACCAGCATAATAGATAACTGCGAACCAAATCAGGACCATCACCCACAGTCAGTGTTTCCTCCGGTTCCTCGACGACAAATTCACGAGGTCCGTCCTCCTGACCTTCCGTTTCGGCATCATTGCCTTCCACCGATTCAGTGGAGAGAGAAACAGAAACACTTGGAGCCTGAATATTCGATGCACTTGGGTTGGCTCGGATCGTCTTCGAACTATCAAAGTTTCGACACAGCGTTGCTTCATAGGCAGCACATGCTGTTTCGTCATCTACTGGAGGAAGATCGTCCAGTGATAGAGAATATCGCCTTATAGCAGCATCCGCAAGAGTAGTACGAAGAGAATCGCATTCCGCGAGCTTACGCAGTGTCTTTCCCTACAAGGTGTGAGTTGACTGGATACGCGAAAGGAGCGCTGTTACCTTGCTTGCGATCTCCAAGCACTTGATGGCAACGTCCTGCACGAGGTCCTTAATATCGTTCGAACTCATATCCATCTTTTCCCTCGCATACTCGAGAAGAAGAGCATGCTTCTCCACAAAGGGGTTGACCATGATATTGAACAGGTCCTCCCTCGTTATCGGCAACAGATCGATTCCTTCCAATTTGACGTGGAAGGATGCGACTGCTTCTAGTATGGCTGAGTGAGGCCACGTGCCATCGGACAAACACACGGTTAACAGCATTACAACTCGGACCGTTGGATCAGCAGTGGGGAAATCGGTGTAGAGTTGACGTAGGACATTGATGGTGTATGCGGATGTGATCGAACGCGATTTCACGAAAAGCTAGAAAGAGACGGGGATGAGAATACACGTTTCCAATGCCTGATTTCGCAACCTCACCTTCATCAGCTCAGTGACAACAGGACTGATAATGATCAAAGACCGGTCAAAGGAAATCAATGAAACGACCTACCCGAGTTTAAACAGCAGCTCATTTGAACGATCAAGGGCCTTGAGGGCCCGATATGCGGACTCATTGCCCTTGGCCTCCATACATATTTCCGCTGCCACTGTACGACTCAAAAACATCCTATCGGATTCAAGCATGACTATCATGTTCCGGTCCGAGGGAATGGAAAACCACCTCGGATCTAGGCGTTTTAGCTCCCGAACATTGCGAACGATATCATCGGTCCGATCCCCGCTGTTCAGTGCCTGCTTTTCGAACATCTTGCGGAAAACGAAATCACGATACTGGTTCCCCCATAGTGAGAAATTGGTTAGCTGTGAAACGTGATCGACTACCTTGGGGTCCATGCGAAACCCGTTCGCCTCCGCATATGGTAGCAGTCTCGGTTCAATGGCAAGCGCAATCGGGAGCTGAGCCATCAAAGGATCCTTGGTAATACTCGCATGAGGGAGGAGAAAGGTCAGGAATCGAATCGCACACACTTTCATACTGAATGGGATGAACTATTCCGAGTCACAAACCAGACGAACCCACAAGAGGTAAAGCACACCTTGTACCTGTCCAAGATCTCACGAACGTCCTCCCACTTTGTACTCTTCACGTCCTGGGGAAGTCTGCTCTCCTTGAGAAAGGAATGAAAAATGTAACCGTCGTCTTCATTCTTTCCGAGAGGTATTTCATCGAACAGGGTCGAGGTAGCTTTCATGAAATGCGTGAAGACAGGGAGAGGTATCGACCTGACCCATGGCGTCTTGATAAAATGACTTGCAGAACGGAAGAAATGGTGGATGGCGACCTGGATCAGATAACGCGACACATAGGCGCCACTCGATACCAGGATCTGAGGGGGCGCATATATTCAGCGGGAAGCCGTGGGCCAAAGTGACAAGGCCACCAAAGACTCACGTCGATAACATTGTCGTTAAGAACTCTCCCCCTGCCTAGAGCCCAAAACATGGCGTCCATGTGACCGTATCGATGGAGAAAGTAATGTGCGCGAACGTAGGGATCCTTGGAGACGCGGTGAAAACGCTTCGAGGTGAGAACGAGGGCGGTGGGGTCATTGAGCTCGTAGATGATGAGATGGATGATATCATCTGGGCGAGCGCTGAGGGGATGCACAATAAGTCACACCGCAGGGAAAACGCACCACATAGACGCTCCATGGGTGGAGAGAAGAGCGGGTGAGGGATGGGCCCAAGCGGGGCGAAAAACCGGGATGGGATATATAGGCCTGGGGGTGGCGGGGAAGGAGGAGGAGAACGTGGTGATGGAGGGCGAACTTTGTGCGGGGTGGTGGTCTCGAGTCAAGCTGTCGTGCAGCCCGAAGGTACGACCAATCGGACTTCCAAATTCGCACACATCGCACACTCTCCTGGGGGACCCCGCAGACTCGCAGCCACGTCGACCCTTTGTCGATGGAGGCGAAAAGAAAGGAAAGGAAGGCGGAGCGCGCATGCGATCGAACCCGCGCCGTTAATAATCAGAAACAACCTCTACAGGAGATGGTAGACCAGATCACCATGCCGGCATCCCTCAGAAAGTCCTCTTATAGTAACACCTCCAAACTCGCCAGACCAACTGCCAATCCCGGACTTGCAATCTACGATCAAAAACGTCAAAGTCCACCTCTTCTAATCGACCTAGCACGGACGCGACCGGAATCTGCGAATGGTCAGCACTCGTAGCGCCGTCGTACAGGAAGCGGCGCACGGCAGCGGCAAACACGGGCATCGCCTCCACCGGTACCTTGCCACCCATCTCTCGAAACATGCTGCGTGCGGTCAGCAGGTTGTCGTTGGCGATCGTAGCAAACTCAAACACAGCATCTTCCAGTGCCTTGTTGCTCTCTCCTTTTGTAAACACCTCTTGCTGGTTGACCCCATGCTTGGCTGTGATCTCGGCTGGTATGACCATCATTCCCTTGGACACATGAAACGGAAAGGCACGCAGCAGCGTAGCGATCGATTGTGCCACACCGAGATGAGACGCGGCGTGGGATAGAGTGGCGGATGGCAAGTTCAAGAGGGAGAGCAGGAGGTACAGGAAGGTGGAAGCTGTAGACTCAGCATGCGAGGTCATCGACTCCAGGGTCAGATACGATTGCGCGTGCAACTCTTGCTCCTAGGCGACGTCAATCCCAGACAGAAGAACCGATGTGGTGCACAAACCAACCCTGGCTTCGATGATCCTCTGAAAGTGATACGGCGCAAGGCGACTCTTTTGCGTCGCTTCGTAGAGTCCAAGCGCGATGGGGTGTCGCGGGGGCTTGTGCTACGAGGACATTCAAAAGACTCGGAGACATTCAAGGCGTTGCTTACGGCGAAGATGTCTTTCACAGCATCTCTCCAAAACACGAGCCGAGCCTGTCCAAGCGTCGTTTGTGAAACCGCGTCTTTTATCATAGCCAACTCGATCTAGGGGAACAATACTCAATAAATCGGCATCTTGAGATGAACGTGCGTACGTAGAAGGCCCTCAAGGCATAAAACGCGCTCTGGTATTGCCGGGGATAGAACTGCGAAGTAAGGTATCCCTCATAGTCGTGTTTTCGGACGAGCTCCTTGCAATACTCGCTTGGGTCAGAGGCCCGAACCTCCGAACGAGCCCGGGAGCTCGCGGAAAAGTCGCGAACTGCGGTGGGATGGTATCGTTGCCGCGGACGGGCAGATATTCCAACTAGCCCACGACATTTCCTAAACGTGATCATGGCAAAGTCAATCGGTGGCATCCGAATTCAGCCATTTAACCGGTGGTGTCGAGGGGCCGGCCCGGACCTGAGAACCGCGACCAATTGCTTTCCCTCAGTGCAACGAACGCATGTCCCCGAGAAAATCTGGACTGCAGAGAGAGGTGCTGGCACTGTACAGACGGCGAGTAGAGTACAGTCTTCGTCTTCCCATCTCCCCGTCTCATACTCCCACCCAGTGCACTTCGAATGGTGCGAACAAAACCACCACAGGCCCAACCCAAGTTCTCCCTCTTCGTTCGCTACACATTTCACACTCAGGCATCCTTGGTATCTGCTCGCAACGTTGCGGTAATCGAGCATCTCCTCAGGCGTGGCGGGCGGCAAATAGAAATGTACGAAAGCACCTCCATCAAGGACTGTCAGATCTCGCAGGCCATGGTGGATTGGGAACGAGCTCGCGCGCGCGATGCTCAAACCAGCTAGCAGCCTCCGCGCCATCATCCGATAGTATCAGAAGCTAGTGGAAGTGGTAGCAACATATTTAATGTCATTGCGCGTGAATCCGCAAGGTCACACAGTACTTGCTGGTGACGATGCCTTGTGTCGAGCCGTTGTTCTTTCCCTCCGCGTCATGCGACGAGCTAGTTTGGGAGGCTCTGGAACCTTCAATAACTCCTCCTGAGACGTAGCTCCCTCCTTTGATAACTTCTCGTAGAGTAGTCGCCGCTCGTTCAGGACAAACTTCAGCCGTGCCATCGACTTGCGAGACTGAGCGCAGACCCGCGTGTAAGCAAAAGGACGAACGAGCGGCCGGGGAAACGACCAACCATTCGATCCATGGTCGGCGCGGCGAGCGCCTCTGGATTTTGAACGCCCATTCTCCGCGCCTCCTCCCGTTGCGTTGCGAGCAGGTTCCGTTCGCGCAAGAGGACGTACCAGAGAGTATGCAAGTCCCTGAAGCTCTTCCGTCTGAGTTCGGCAGCATACCAAGGTCGTCCTACCGGAATCAAGGAGGATCAGCCCTCGAGCGACGTGGATCCACGGCATGGGACGTACCGGATTCGGTGAGCGACTCTCTAGCCTCCAGCGTTTCGTATTTCACCACACCCTCCACCTCCTTTTTCCGGAAAAAAGCCCAGAGGCCGTGGTTCGGGTCGACGTCGATACCTAGATGAGGTCTCTTTTTGGACGTCGTGGCCAAGCTCGGTGTTGGAGTAGGGGGATGGGAAGTCGGGTACAGTGCGGCTTGTGTCGAATTCCAGCGTACTCCATGGAAAACACGTAGAACACGCGAAGGACGCGCGGGTTGAAAGACGCAGGACATGGACGATTAGGGTCCGGTTAGCTTGGCTAAAACGGGTGTCGCGGTTTTCGCCCAATAACATTGGGCACAGCCACAGCTAATGACAGAGTTACTACACCAAAGAGTCGAAGGAAGGCGATCCAGTGACCTAGCTAGGCCCTTGGACCTGGATCTGATGTACTTTCTATGTCTAGGAGAATAGATATGTTGGGCCTAAACGTGTGGGTTCACTCTATCACCCGCATAAACATAGGTGGCATGGTAGTACTACTTCCATTCGCGTGTATATCGTTGCCGGTATGTTCACAACCGTCATAGTTCTCTCGTGATCACAACCACATCGAAATCCGTCTTTCGTTCAGCCAGAGGGAAGGAGAAAGGAGGTCATATATTCATTCTCATTCAGTATACATGCGTCCTACATTTCAGTGATACATCAACGTCGGTCGTCATTGCAGAGTTCGGGGGGTCAAGGTCATCCCTCGAAACCAAACTTTCCCACCCGTTTCCTCCCGTCCATCTGCGACCCCTCCTGCTCTGTGAGTAAAACCACACTGTCCCCCCTAACGAGAACGTGGGGATTCGAAAGCGTTTTCACCGTCGTCTCCAAGGACGCGTTGAACAATTCCGGCTTCTTCAGCGGGTCCAAGAGCAGCCGCGTCGAGTTGATGAAATCCGCTCCCAGGTGGCTGCGCAGGCGCAGCATCACTACGACGATCATCATGGCGACGGACACGACGATGTTGAAGATGAGGATGTATGTCCCATATTTTGGCGTGAATTGGCTGTCGTACTGCGTGATCAGGATGTCAGGGACGCTGTATCCAATAACTGGGAGCATCGCCGAACTGTAAGCGCCAAGCGCCATGTCTAGGACCGTACTCCAGATGGAAAAAGGTGCGACCCCAAATTCGCCTTGGAAACCATTGTTCAGCTGAGCTGCAAAGTCGGAGAAAGACGACCCCATGCAAACACCCATTTGCGGAGAGGTGGTGTTGCAAACTAGGCCGGTGATGTCTTGAGCCCATTGACTACCCGTGGACATCACGTTGGGCCATGATGTCCCGTTCAATGCAAACTCGGTGTAGTTGCCAGTGGAGGACAGCGTGCCCCCCATGATGATCGACGTAGCATTGAAACGAAAGATTGTGTGGTCGGTCGAGTTGACAACAATGAGGGAAAGTGTGTGGTTATCAGATGCGTCAGACCATAGCTCGAAAGTAGTGAGTAGACTGGAAGCACAAGAAAGATTCCGAGCACTGGATGGGATCGAAGGTAGCTGTTCCATGGAGATATTGAAGCCATTCATCGTGGCGGAGAATGAAAACCCAATGTTCGGGCTCGAGTACGGGAGCGGAGGGTAGTAGATGGTTCCCATCGGAGGATCTGTATTAGCACTAGTGACTTTGATGAGCCCGAATGTACCTGCTGCTCCAAGACACAGCGATGACATGACAAAGGTTAATTGATCAGAGGCTGTGACAGTCCATGTAGAATCCGAAGTCGCCGGATTAAATGGCCCAGAGGGTATTGAGACTCCCATGAAGCCATTCATGCTAGGTGCCATCTCCCAGCTATCGTTCACCGTCAAACTGGTAACTGCAG
>JBBPKF010000180.1:0-16263 GCA_038089175.1 Binderoboletus segoi | reverse complement strand
AAATTCGTCCCCAACTACATGGATCTAGCCTGCCCCCTAAACGACCTGACAAAGAAGGAAATCTCCTGGAAATGGAAGGAACCACAACAATGGGTGTTCGACATGTTGAAAAAGATTTTCATCAGCCAGCCAGTGCTATGCATGCCAGATTCATCTAAACCCTTTGCAATCATGACTGACACATCCCTGGTAGCATCAGGGGGTGTCCTCCTCCAGAAAGACAGCAACAGTGAGTACCACCCATGTGCCTACCAATCACAAACCTTCATAGATGCTGAACGGAACTACAACATCTATGATCATGAACTCTTAGCAGTCCTCCACACCCTAGAAACATGGAAACATTACCTGTGCAGTGCAGGACACCCGGTCATGGTCTTCACAGACCATAAAAATCTCATGTACTTCCAGTCACCACATAAGCTCTCATGAAGACAAGTGTGATGGATGCTCTTCCTCCAAGACTTTGATCTACAGTTCATTAGTGTACCTGCAGCTCAAGTCACTCCTGCCAATATGCTATCATGGTACTCCTACCCAGTAATGTATGAGGAGGACAACACCAATGTCACCCTTCTCCCCCACACTTTATTCATGAAAACTCTGGATATGGCCATTGCTGATAAAATCACCGAGTCCTCATTCTCCAATAAATTTGTACTGTCAGCACTAGCTGCACTCAATGACAAAACTTCCCCCATCCCCTGGTTTCCCCTATCCAACTGGCACTTTGAAGAAGTCCAGCTTTACTTTCAGAACAGACTTTACATCCTGGAGGTGTTTCGCAACAACATCCTCAAACACTGCCATGGAACAGCAATGGCAGGACATTGTTATGCTGGATGTGACACAGTCTTTGATTTAGTATGCCAAAGTTGGATCTGGACTCTCAATGGTTGAGACATCTCTGTACTAATGAGGCTCCTCCTAAGGTTGGAGGTTACTTCTGCAAATGAGACAGACAAGGGTTCCATCCACTTGAGTTTGAGAAAGACTGTGTAGTAATTGTGCAGATCAAGCTGAGTAACTACAGTACAAGATATGAGACTATATACTGACAAAATGGAAATGATGAGTCATGAAACATGCAGCATGGAATGCAGTGGAAGTTAATAGAAGGTGAATGACAAACTGTTGCTGTGCAGACTAATACAAAATGACATATAGACCAATGTATCAGATGAGAGGATAGGGAACATGAAGTATCAGTAAAGAGATGATACTTAGAGGAGTGGTCTGAGTTCTAGCATGATGAAGACGAGCCAAAGTATAAGCAAGACCTGATGGAGAGCAATAATGGACAAAAGGAAACGAGGAGTGATGACATGGGAAAGATAGAATTGTAACAGACATGGTGGCATCCTTCATACTCAAACATGAGTGATGCATGATTATTGGTGGCCTGGTCTCGCCACCTTCATCCATAAATATGTGGCAGGTTGCCCGCATCGCCAAGCAAATAAGGTTAATACCCATCCTACAACCCTGCCATATGCTCCCATCTCCTCCTCAGCAACCTGACCCTTTCAACAGGTGTCAGTCAATCTCATAACTGATCTTCCTGTGATCAATGGGCAAGACTCAATCATGGTTGTGGTCGACCATGGCCTTTTGAAGGGGGTAATTCTCTGCCCTTGTTCCAAATCCATCAATGCAGCAGGAATTGCTGATTTGTTTTTCAAAAATGTGTTCACTAGGTTCACCCTCCATGATAGGATAATATTGAATAGAGGCCCACAGTTCACCTCTGCCTTCGCCCACAAGCTAGCAAGGCTGCTCAACTACTCCCTCTTACTCTCCACAGCATATCATCCACAGATGGATGGACAAACCAAACGGATGAATCAAGAGTTGGAAATGTACCTCCACATGTATTGTGCAACACAACTGACGAAATGGGCTCAAATGCTCCCCTATGCAGAATTTGTGCACAACTCATCCATTCATTTGTCCACCAAACAAACCCCATTCTTTGTCATGATGGGCTATGAACCCCATGCCTACCTCTCTCTGGGAAAAACATTCATTCTGGATCTTGAAAACTGGATGAGGAAACTTGAAGAAGCCCACATCGAAGCCCTGGTTGCATATGAAAAAGCAGCCTTAGTCATGAAAAACTGCATCAAAATGAGAACACTGTCCTGGAAAGTTGGAGAAAAAGTCTGGCTGGAAGCACAGAACTTATGCTTCCCTGGAAGGAACCCCAAACTCTCTCAAAGGAGATATGGTCCTTTTACCATAGAATAGGTAATAACCCTGTGGGCCTATCGTCTCAAACTATCCCCAACATGGAAGATCCATCTGGTCTTCCATGCATTCCTCTTATCTCCCTTCCAAAGCACAGAAGAACACAAAACCCCATTCCTAGCACCACCCCTGGAAGAAGTAGATGGGGAAGAGCAATATGAAATTGAAGCAATCATGAGTCACCGCAGTGCAAAGGGAAGATGCCACTATCTGATCAGATGAAAAGGATACTCCTCTGCCAAAGATATGTGGGAACCCAAAGACAACTTCAGCAGAGCTTCAATGCTGCTGAAGGCATATAAGAAGAAACATGCCCTCTAACCACCCTCATGCCCTTTTTTGTCCTCAACCCTTCCTGCAACCAAATTCCTCACAACTTCTGGTCTGATATTGCTAAGGAATATCGCAAAGAACAAAACATGTCTCACTCATCATCCCCCATGTTGTCCCACACATCTACTCATGAACTTGCAGAACGTATCTGCAACAACACTGTAACCCCTTCCACTGAAGACCTCCCCTCTGAAGCAGTCAGAGATTCTCCCTCCACTTTTGCACACATTCCCACAATCCCTTGCTCTGATATAATCCTTTCTGACTTCATTTCCCTTCAAGTTCACTGTCTTCCCATCATCCATCAAAGACACCTCATTGTCACCATACTTGAAGACCTGGGATTGACCTTTTTGGTTGAGCATGATTTATACTACCTATGCTCTGCCACCCTTCCTGGACTAGTCCAGACGTACCATCATCTCACACTATGCAAAGTATCATTCTCCAATCTCCAACCATCATTTGCCAATGCCACTCGCATCAGGCTAACCAACCAAGTGCTCATCAAAACAGTGCAGTCCCTTCTCACCACCCTCATTTGTGCCGGGCTTCCAGATATCATTGACGGTCTTGCCCCTATCATGTTCTGAGACTTACTTAAGGACATCCTCCCTAGACTATCAGAAGAAGAATTCAAAGAATATTTTGAAGAGGTGTCATATGATCACAGAACCTCCCCATCTCTGAAACCCATCCCCATCCCCCTTGCAGACTGTCTCTCGTCCCCACCCCCCTCCTTTCACCCTCAGACCACACTATGTCATGCATCTCAACAACAGTTCAGTCCTATACATCGAACATGGACTGGAAAGAAAATAGAAACCATGTCCCTTATTGCAAACTACCCTGATGCAACAAACCTCACATATGAATTAAGTTCTGATGATGACCTCTCCTACCCATCCCCCTCCACATACATGATATGTTCTCTGTGCAAAGAATGGAGACATTTTTGTTCATCATGTCCTGCCTACATCTGCCCCTTCTGCAAGAAGGAGAAACCCGGACACTGGACTCACACCTGTCCTTTGAGATTCTGTGCTCACTGTGGTAAAGAAGGACACATCATCACCAACTGCCACTCTAAAGAACATACCTCTCTTGTCACCAAGCCCCTGGAGCAGGAGATTTGACTGAAACATGGCATGTTCCAGCGTAGTGACAGGGTAATGTTACAAATTTCTCTATTCCTTTTCTTGTTCATCTTTACTTGCTGCTACCTTGTTATCACTTTCACAGACAGTTGGCTTCAACATCTACTATGCAGGGCCACATGTACATTTACACTCTTCTTAACACTATACTTACTTCTTCTTCTCTACATTCATTGATATGGACACTTTTCCAAATGACTCAGGTTTAGCTGCCTTCTGGAGACCGGTTTCTTCTACATTCCTTCACATTCTATACCTTGGTCATCTGCAGCACTTTAGTCATTACTTTTACCTCACCCTCCATTTTCTCCAATGTTCCATCAGACTCCATATGCCAGCCCTTAATGTTCTCTCTCTGTACTTAAGTCGTTACCACACAATGTGTCCACCATCTTGTTCTTTTTGTACCATCCTGCAAACAGAGCAATTCTTTCTTAGGCTTCATCACCCTAAGTTAGCTATCCAGACCTTGTGGTGCTAGCCATCTCTAGCAGCTGTGTCCTTGAGAGTTGCCTTGCCACAACTCCCTGTTGTTGTCCAACTGAACAGTATCAAGTCCATCAAGGTTGTCATGCCTGTGGATGTGTGATTCCCACGTGATTCATTCACACTGGAATAGGGTGCTCTCTCACCTTGTGCGTCGTCCAGCCATAGCTGAAGAAGTCTGGATACTTTGAAGCAAGTCTCTACTTGCAGCGTAACAATCAATGTCTCTTCATCTCCCCATTACAACCGCCTAAACATCTTTAGCAATAGTCACCAGAGCCCAGACCTCATCAAACAATTCCACAGTTTTTCTGCCAGATGCAATCCCAGTTCTGCATCTTAGGCATCACCACCTCCCCCACAGACCCCCACTCCTGGAGCTCATATTGAGGAGCTTCTGGATGATTTAAGCACTCTGCTTACTCTGCCCCCCTTTCACACTCTGAGTAACCACAGTAAACTTGGAGATCCAGATGAGCCTGGAGGAGACCCCTCCAATGGTGACTCCAATTTCCAAGGGGACAACTTAGATTCTGAATCCTCTGGAGACAAGCAGATTCCATGTGATACTCTTGCTGATCTAGCTAACACCATCCATGGTCTCACCTGCTTGTTCTGCTGCAAATCCTTTGAGACCTCACAGCAGATCAAAGTCTGAGAATCAGACCAATTTGACAGAATGGAACCCCACAAACTCTGGATCTTCTTGGTCCAATGTGAAATAAACTTCCAAGATTGTGCCAAAGCCTTGCCTCTGACCATGCCAAGGTTACCTTTACCCAGTCCTACCTCAAGGGCATGGCATTGGAATGGTTCAAACCAGACCTCCTTCAGATGGAGGACCTCATGCTCTGTCTGCTCTGGATGGACAATTTCAAGGAGTTAATTCTTGAACTTCAAACCAATTTCAGACCACACAACCCCATCAGAGATGTGGAGCATCAGCTCAATCACTTGACCATGAAAGATGGTCAAAAGATCAATAAATGCATTGTAGAATTCAATTGGATCACTTTGCAAGTCTGGGGCTACAGAGATGGTGCCCTCCAGCACTGCTTCTACAATGGCCTTCTGGACTGCATCAAGGATGAGATCTCATGTGTTGAAAAATCCTCCACCCTCATGGATCTTTGACAGCTCATGCATGCCATTGACACTCACCACTGGGAGTGCAAATTAGAGATCAATTGTCAAATGAAGCCATCCTCCATCACCCCTGCTGGCTCTTCTGACTCATTCAAAGAGTCCAAAGGGAAATCCACTAGTACCTTCAGTGCCTCTGAAGCATCTGCTCCTCCTAAGCTGGACTTGTTGTCCAAGCTTGGGAAGGAGGGCAAGCTCACAGTGGCAGAGTGCAAACATCACTTCAACAACAACTTGTGCATGTTTTGCAGTCAAGCTGGCCACATGGCCAAAGAATGCTTGAAGTTCACTTCTCAGGCAGCCAAGGCTCACACAACCAAGACTGCAACTCCAGAAGCTAAATCAGAAATCTCCTCAGGGGCAAAAAAAAATAGTCAGCAGCCTCCATGACTCTGCATGGGCTGGAGGTTGCATTGACTTTTCCTGTGCTCTGAAGGAGATCTGACTCAATGTGTCTGCTCTTTTCAATCCCAAATTCCTCATGTCCTCTGTCTCTCTGATATCATATGACATCTCTTCCTTTCCAGCATTGTTAGATTCCAGCTCCTCTGGTTGTTTCATAGATAACCAATTTGTCAATAAACATGGACTTTTCCCTTACTTCATTCCTTTGCTCCAACTCTGTCTCTTCATTGGGACCTCAAACTCCACAATCACTCAAGGCATCAATCTCTGTGTCTGTTTTGAAACTGGTAACATCACTACAATGACATTTTACATCACTCTGCTGAATGGCTCTTGTTCTCTTGTGCTAGGACACAACTGGCTTGCCCACTACAATCTGTTGATTGATTGGGTCTTGAACAGTAGCTTGTTTCACTCACCTGGGCAAGCCATGCCTACACCCCTGAGCTCATCTCTGCAGCCTCCATCCCCTACTTCGATGGCTGACTCTCTCCTCTGATCCACCACATTTCTCTAACTGTGAGGCTCCACCAATTGTACTCATCTGCACTCCAGCCTTCACACCTGCCTGTCACCTTGAGGGCTCTGTGCAGTTCAGTCTGCAACTCCACCCTCAGGAGGGCAATCTCCACTCTACTTTCACTGCTCTCAAATCAGTCAACCTCTCTGAGGTCCCTCCAAAGTACCATAATTTCACACATGTGTTTAGCAAGAGCAAGGACTCCATCCTTTCCCCACACCATCTGTTCAGTCTAAAGATCAACCCAGAAGAAGGTGCATCCCCCCTGATAGGCACCACCTACTCCCTTTTCCCATCTGATCTTGAGTCCATTTGAGTGTTCCTCAATGAACACCTCTCTATGGGCTTCATCCACCCATTGTCCTCTGCTCATGCTGCCTGAGTCCTCTTTGTCCACAAGAAGGACAATTCACTCCACCTTTGCATTGACTTCCAAGGCCTCAACAAGATCATGAAGAAAGACTGCTGTCTGCTCTCCTGCATCTCTGGTCTTCTCAACACTCCAAGCCACATGAAGATCTACATCAAGCTTGACCTCTCGCATGTGTACTACCTGGTCTGCATTGCCAAAGGAAATGAATGGAAGACTTCCTTCTGGACATGCTATGGATCATATGAATGGCTTGTCATGCCATTCAGACTCACCAATGCCCCTGCAGCTTTCCAGTGGTTTGTCAATTCCATATTTGCAGATCTACTCAACTTCTACATGATTGTATATCTGGATGACATCCTCATCTTCTCTGATAACCATGCATCCCACAAGGAGCATGCTCACAAAGTTCTCTGGTGACTCTGAAAACATGGACTTTATGCCAAGCTAGAAAAGTGTGAATTCCATATGGACTCTACTGAATACCTTGGATATCAACTATCTCCCTCTGGACTCTTCATGTCACCAGAGAAAGTGAAAGCCATCCAAGATTGGCCTGAGCCTCAGAAAGTCTAAAACATGCAATCCTTTCTTGGATTAACCAATTTCTACCATTGTTTTATTCATGACTACTCTGGTATGGTCATTCTGCTCACCTGCCTCACCTGCAAGGGTACTCCATGGGACTTCAATGATGCCTGTCACTCTACTTTCTGGCACCTCAAGGATGCCTTTACCTCCACTCCTATCCTCACTCACTGGGTCCCCAATGTGCTTCTAATTGTCAAGACAGACACCTTTAACTATGCTATCTGATCTCTTATTGTTCTATCTGTTTTCATCACCTTCAATATGGCATACTTCACAGCACCTTCTTTGATGTTCTATCAGTTTCTATGGACTGGCCCTTAACCAGCCACACTCTGTACTTAAGTTGCTACTGTGCATCATGTTCAATATCTAGTTCTCTGCTTCTCATTCCTCACCACAGGACAGACGGGGGCTAGATCCTTCACTGGAGTTATGTAGGTGGCTCCTTTGTCATAGAGACACCATGTGATCTAGTTCTCCACTTCTTATTCCTCATCACAGAACAGACATGGGCTAGATCCTTCACTGGAGTTAGGTGACTCCTTTGTTGTAGAGACATCATGCAATCTGAGAGCCTGAAGCACTCTCTGGATCATATCACACTTCAGTGTTGATACAAGCTTCCATATGTTGCTTGTACATAAGGAGCTGTTTGCTCCCATAGGGCTGTCATGCCCATACACTGGTTATGGTCTTACTGTAGAGGTTAGGATACAGTACCTGAGACCAAACTGTGTCAATCTGCAATTCTACCTTGATTTGCAGGGCTAGCATCTTCTTAGGCTTTGCCACGCTAAGTTAGCTATTTTGGCCTAGTGGAGAGTGCCATCTCACTCACTGTGTCCTCATTGTATTGCCTTGCCATCACACTGCCATTCAACTATAGAAGCCATCCAGTTGCCCGACCTTGTCATTGGTTGCTCAACATAAACAAGTGCATATCATCTCATCATCAGTAGGATGTCACCTCACTGTGAAATAAGAGACCACCACTTCTCCAGTGCTAGCTCACAAATACTGCATAACAAAAGAACTAGATCTTTTTGCTCTTAGGTGTTGTTCTGCTGAGCACATCTCATCACCATTGCTGATCAACTGTCCTGCCACATCACTGGTCCAGGATCATCTTATGATCCATGGGCATCCCCTATCCACCACTCCACCCACCAACCCAAGCCAACCAAACTGTATGTCTCCTCCCTTGTATCAGCCTCTACCAGATGAATTCTGGGAACTGCTCAGTCTTCACCAGGCCCAGCCTTGCCCAACCTTCTTGATGTAGTCCACCATGCCATTGAAGGACAGATCAGATGATCATATTCTGCTAGATCTCCTATGCCTTCTCCTCACTTATCCTGACCCTTGTCACCTTCTTTACCTCCTTTTCCAGAACCAGGATCTCTCATCCCCATAACTCCACCTCAATTCCCACCCCCACCTATGGCAGAACTGAAAGCCATGCTCTTCAAACCCTTTTCTGGAAAGTCTGAGGATGCTCAATGATGAATGAAGGCCATGGAGACCTATTTTACTGTAAACACTGTGTTGTACACTCAGGATGCAACCAAGCTGTGCACTATGCTAAACTGAATGGCCGCAGGATGAAGCAGCATGGTTACAGAACACTGGTATGATAAGATCATGGATGTCAGAGTGGCTGCCACTGACAAAACCTTCAACAAGATGGTTGAAGACTTCAATGCTACATTTTATCCCATTGATCAGGCATCTAATGCATGCTACCACCTGGATTGCCTTAAGCAACACTGTTAGAAGAACAATGTAGGAGAATGGGATGATGGGTTTCAGAAATATGTAACTAAGGCCCACAATCTCATTGATAGGGCAAAAATCACTGATGAAAATGAGAGGAAGCATAAGTTCCTCACTGGACTAGATACCACCATCTCTGGACTGATTGTCATGAATGGAGAATCTGCTATGCTCAAGCTACTAGTAAAGAAAGCCACTGAGTACCACTCTTATCTCACCCATGTTCAGAACTTACATTCTGGATACTACTCTCCTTCCTCCTCCTCCTCCCACAGAGTCCAAAACCCCAATACAATGGACATTGATTTCATTAAGCTCCACCCAGCAGAGCATGCCAGGTTGGTACATGAATGAAAATGTTTTGTCTGCAAGAAACCTGGGTGCATAGTCACTAACCACATGAAAGGAAAAGGAAAGGAGAGGAAAACTTATACCCCTACCTACAACTGAGTGGTGGTAACTATGCCAGCTGAGCTGAAACTCCCAGCCTATCAACTGAGAATGCCAAAAGAGATGCCATTCTCCCCCATTGATGAATATGTTAAAACCCTCCATCTTAAAGGAAGTTTGGAGGAGGAAATTTTGAAAGTTTTGCATACCTGCTTTGAGGATGAAATGCTGACACAGGAACCCAAGGAATCCACAGAAGTGCTGTCTACCTCAGATTTTTAAAAAGAGAGCAGCCAAAGTCAACAGACTCACTCCCTAGTGTAACTCTATTTTCCATGTACACTACAAATAACCAGAACAAAGTGATGAAACTCCTGATCTCACTTCATGAAAATGGAAGAAAGGTTGATACAAAAGTGCTCCTGGATAGTGGAGCCACCAGATCATTTATATTCTGGGACTTTGTTAGAAAACACCATCTTGATCTTTGGAAACTCAAACAGAAGATCACAGTATGGAATGCAGATGGAACTGAAAATCATACTAGAACCATCAACTTCACCACTCATTTGTCCCTTATGATTTATGAGACACAGCCTTACACCCATGTACAGGAATTCTACATTATTGACCTTGAAAAGGAAGCTGTTATCCTGGTACATCCATGGTTACAAAAGCATAATTCCATAATCAATTGGCAAATGGAAAACCTCCTGATGAAAGACCCTCCAATGTCTCAGCCTGAGAGTGAGCATCTCTCTGCAATGATCAACAAACTTATAGTATCTATGGAGATCACACAAAATGCGATCAAAAAGGAAGTTGTGCTCCTGAACACCTACAAAGAATATCAGGACATCTTTGATGAACCCCCAAAAGGGAAACTACCTCCACACTGAGGGCAGTTTGACTTTAAAATCAACATGGACAAGGAATTCATACCAAAAGTGGCCAAAACCTACCCTCTAAATGTCTCTGAGCAACAGGCATGTAAGGACTTTGCAAAAGAAAACCTCAAAGCTGGAAAAATCATCCCCTCTACCTCTCCATAGGTGTTCTCATTCTTCTTCATCTCCAAGAAGGATGGGAAACTCCATCCTTGCCAGGACTACCAGTATATAAATTCCCACATGATCAAAAATGCTTACCTGCTCTCTATTATCTCAGATTTATTTGATCAGTTCAAAAATGCCAAATGATTTACAAAATTCAACATTCATTGGGAATACAACAATGTGTTGATCGACAAAGAAAGCTGATGGAAAGCCACTTTCATTACCATGGAAGAGTTGTTCAAACCCCAGGTGATGTTCTTTGGGTTTTCCAATGCTCCTTCCCACTTTCAGAATATGATGAACTATATCTTCCAAGACATGATAGCAGAGGGGTGGTTGGGAATCTATATGGACAATCTCAGTTTTGCATCTGTGTACATGAAAACTCACCAAAACCAGATGAAACACATATTGCAATGGTTCTGGAAGGAAAAACTGTATCTGAAGCTATTAAAGTGTACATTCAATGCTGAAGAAATGGAATATTTAGGATGATCATAAAGGAGGGGCAGGTTGCCCTGGACCCGCTCAAAGTCAAAGCAATCAAGGACTGAAAGCCATCCACAAACATCAAAGGAGTACAATCATTCTTGGGATTTTGCAATCTTTACAGGAAATTCATTTCTAACTACACCAACATTGCTTGTCCTCTGAATGACCTCACCAAAAACAATTTTTCCTGGCATTGGAAGGCTGCCCAACAAACAGCATTTGACACTCTGAAAAATGTCTTCACCAAACAACTGGTCCTGCTGATGCTGGACAATACAAAACCATTCACAATTATGACAGACACTTCCCTCATCACATCCAGAGGAGTACTTTTGCAGGTGGATACAAACAGAGACTATCATCCTTGTGCCTACCACTCCCAAACCTTTGGAGATGCTGAACAGAACTATGATATCTATAATAGGGAACTACTTGCAGTTATCCATGCTCTCAAGACATGAAAACACTATCTGTGAGGAGCAGGACATCTGGTAACTGTTTTCACCGACCACAAGAACCTCATGTTCTTCCATTCCCCCCATAAATTGTCTCAATGGCAGGCTCAGTGGATGCTCTTTCTCCAGGATTTCAACCTCAGGTTTACTAGCATTCCAGCTGCTCAAGTTGCTCCTGCCAATATGCTATCCTGACTTCCCTATCCAGCCATGTATGAGCATGACAATACTGATGTCATCCTTCTCCCTGACCACCTTTTCATAAAGACCCTGGACCTCACCATTGCAGATAAAGTAGTCCACTCATTTACATCTGACCCCTTCATTGTCTCCACCCTTCATGCAACTTCTGATGGAACATCCCCTATCACATGCTACTCACTGTCTGACTGGCACTTCAATGAAGGCCAGCTCTTTTTCCAGAATCATCTGTATATTTCCCCTGGACAATGTGATGCCATTGTGTGCCATTGTCACTCCTCTACACCTGCCAGCCATGGCAGTGTCTTCCACACCCAAACCTTGGTTATGTGCAACTATTGGTGGCCAGGACTGGCTACCTACATAAGGAAATTTGTCACAGGCTGCCCTACATGCCAGACATGCAAGGTTAACACCCACCTGACTCACCTGCCCCTCTCCCCTATCTCTTTCATGGCCTCCCACCCCTTTCAGCAGGTATTGGTGGATCTGATCATGGACCTTCCTCCTATTGGAGGCTATGATGCTGTCATGGTTGTGGTCAACCATGGCCTTTCAAAGGGGGTAATTCTCTACCCTTGTACTAAAACCATTGATGCTGCAGGTATAGCTGAACTATTTTTTCAAAACATATTCAAACAATTCAGGCTCCATGATCATGTCATCTCAGACAGAGGCCCAAAATTCACCTCTGCATTCACAATGGAATTGTCCAGACTCCTAGAATATACACTAGCTCTCTCCACTGCATACCACACTCAGACCGATGGGCAAACTGAAAGACTCAATCAGGAGCTGGAAATATATCTGTGCATATTCTGCACCACATTTCCCATCAAATGGGTTGAAATGCTCTCATACACTGAATTCTGCCACAACAGCACATCCCATTCCTTCACCAAAATGTCCTCATTTCTCATAATGCTGGGGTATGAACTTTGAGCTTACCCATCACTCAGTAAATCCTTCATTCCTGCCATATCCAATCATCTGGAAATGCTCAATGACACCAGAGCCAAAGCACTAGTGGCCCACAAAAAAGTGGCATCAGTAATGAAAAATTGGTTGCAGTCCCAACTCCCAACCTGGAAAGTCAGAGATAAGGTATGGCTGAAAGTCAAAAACCTCCAATTTCCTGGATGCACCCCAAAATTGTCACAATGCTGCTATGGCCCTTTTTCCATTTCTGCTGTAATCTCCCCATGGGCATGTCACCTAAAACTCCCAGTCACTTGGAAGATCCACCCAGTATTTCATGTGTTCTTGCTATCTTCCTTCCAAAGCACCCCTGAATTCAGAATGCTGTTCATTACACCACCCCCAGAGGAAATAAAAGGCAAAGAGCAATATGAAATTGAGGCCATCATGAGTCACCAGGGTTCTTCCCAATGGTGCCACTATCTCATCCATTGGAAGGAATACTCTTCTGTCAAGGATACCTGGGAACCTGAAGGGAATTTAACAGGAGCTTCTGCTCTCTTGAAGGCCTATAAGTATCATCACTCTCTGTGATGCCTTCCTAAATCCCTCATTCACCATGGCATTCCAACAATGTGCTATCCATGATAAAATTGACAGAGAACTTGACCATGAAATCCTGCACAACCTCTATGGCTATCACAATGACTCTTCACTGACCTTGTCCCCATCCTTGTCTACCTGTGAACTTGCTTTGCACCTTCATGATAATGTTTGTACCTCTCCTCCTTCTGAAAATAATGAATATTCTCCAGCCCCTGTTGAACTCCCCACCAAACTCCCCATTACAGTGGAATCCCTGTTGGACTTCATGCAAGTCCAAGCTTATGCTGCCCATTTTTCCCTTATTCTCCCTGACCACATTTTCCTTCACATACACCACATGCCATTCCTTCACCACCACCACCTATATATAGCTACTCTAGAAGACCCTAGACTCTTATTCCTCATCAAGCACAAGCTGTTCTTTGTGTCCTCAGATACCCTACCCTCTCTTATAAAGACCTACCACCTCCTTTGCACCTGTTAAAACTCATTCATCACTGTCATCCCATCTTTTGCCAATGTATCATGCATGAGCCTCACCAATCAAGCACTCATCAAATTCCTCCAAGCCTTGCTTGAGTCCATAAACAAGGCTGGCTTCACCAATGTCATCAATGCCTTAAGCCCAGTGATGTTCCAAGAGGTACTCTTGCTTCTTCTCCCCATGCTGATGGAGACAGAGTTCTTCAACTATTTCACTGTGTCCCTCATATTCCCTGACTGCCTACCCCTACAGGTTCCCACTTCACATTCTCTGGAAGAACACCTTGCTTCTGCCCCCACTCCCTTTCATCCTGAATCTGCTACTCGACCTCATGCCCATCAACAGTTCAACCCAGTTACTTGAGATTGGAAAGGCAGTATCCACCCCACATGACCTAAGGTGACATGTGTTGACCCAGAATGTGTTAAAGTTGAAGAAACATTATGAAAAGAGGACATTGAAGCTTCTTTCCTATCTCCTGAATGATGTTGTTTTGTATGCAATGAACCTGGCCATCTCTGTGCCTCATGCCCCCATTATCAATTCCCTCATTGCAAAAAGATGCAACCTCATCATTGGATGTCACATTGCCCAAGTCATACTTGTGGGCACTGCAGGACTAAGGGGCACATCACTGATGATTGCCCATTCAAGGAGGAGACCCACCTGATGCACAAGCCACAGCATAAATGACTGAAGCCTGGTAGTCTTCAGTCTAATGGAAGAGTATTGTTACAATTTTCTTCTCTTCTTGTATTTGTCACATTCTTATGTCACACCCTTCACTTATCTCTTGATGCCATCTTTACTCGTGTAGTAATAGGACTCGATGCTCTCATTGTATATGTATGTGCTCTCCAATTTCTTCTCATCCTTTACATTCTACAGAATGGGCATTTCCCTTATGACTAACTTCATTCTCATTTGCTGCCCACTATCTGATCTCTTATCATTCTATCTGTTTCCATCATCTTCAATATGGCATGCTCTGCAGTGCCTTCTTTGATGTTCTATCAGTTTCTATGGACTGGCCCTTAACCAGCCACACTTTGTACTTAAGTTGCTATTGTGCATCATGTTCAGTATCTAGTTCTCTGCTTCTCATTCCTCACCACAGAACAGATGGAGGCTAGATCCTTCACTGGAGTCAGATGGCTCCTTTATTGTAGAGACCCCACACAATCTAGTTCTCCACTTCTCATTCCTCACCACAGGACAGACATGGGCTAAATCATTCACTGGAGTTAGGTGACTCCTTCATCATAGAGACACCACATAACCTAAGAGCCTAAAGCACTCTCTGGATCATATCATGCTTCACTGTTGGTACAAGCTTCCATATGTCACTTGTAAGGAGCTGTTCGCTTCTGTAGGGCTGTCATGCCCATACACTGGTTACAGTCTTACTGTAGAGGCTAGGATACAGTACCTGAGACCAAACTGTGTCAATCCACAATTCTACCTTATTTGCAAAGCTAGCATTTTCTTAGGCTTTGCCACCCTAAGTTAGCTATTTTGGCCTAGTGGAGAGTGCCATCTCACTCACTGTGTTCTCATTGTGTTGCCTTGCCATGATACCACCATTCAACCATAGAAGCCATCCAGTTGCCCAACCTCGTCATTGGTCACTCAATGTAAACAAGTGCATGTTGTCTCATCATCAGTAGGACATCACCTCACTGTGGAATAGAAGATCACCACTCCTTCAGTGCTAGCTCACAAATACTGCATAACACTGCCCCTCACAGAGTTTGCTTATAATAATACTCCAAATGCATCCACAGGTGTCTCTCCATTCTTCATCAACAAGGGTTATCACTCCAATATCACCATCCATCCCAAACAAGATCTTACCTCTGCCCAGGCCCAAGAATACTCTGTAGACCTCAATTCCTTCCACAAATTCCTCTGACAGGAGTTAGCCACCACTCAGAAACAGTATCAAGGACCCACAGATGTCAAATGAACTCTGGTGCCAGACTTCAAAGTCAGTGACCAGGTTTTTGTCAAAGCTAAGTACTTCTGGTCAACACATCCATCCAAGAAACTCTCTGAGAAGAATCTAGGACCATATCCCATTATAGCTCAAGCTGACTCCCTGTCCTTCACTCTCTAGCTTCCAAAAAGCATGAAGTCCATTCATCCAGTCTTTCATGTCTCACAACTGGAACCTGCTACTCTGAACACCATTCCCAATTACATCCAATCTCCTCTGCCTTTGGTCAAAGTCAACAGAGAACCAGAGTACAAGATCTTTGAAATCCTCAACTTCAAGATAGATTTCAGGGAACAAAACTGCAAGTTGCTATATCTGATCAGATGGTCTAGCTATGAAGGAACCAACAATGAAACATCCTGGCTCCTTGCTACTGAGGTTGGTCATGCCTCAGAACTCATCAAAGAGTTTCATCTCTGGTATCTAGACAAGCCCAGACCTCACTCTGCTTGATCTGATTGATATTGCCATACATTCCATCATGAAGTACAGGTGGCAAGACTATACTACACTACATTTCATCTCCTACTCCAAACTCTGGCAGCCCTTCTGCTGCCTTGTCCTCCAGAGCTGCCAACTCCTTCTCTACCTCTTCTGCTTCTCCCTCCTCTAACTTCCCCTTGCTTTCTGACTCCTTC
>JBBPKF010000179.1:0-16281 GCA_038089175.1 Binderoboletus segoi | reverse complement strand
CTTCGTGCCTTGACAAACCCAAAAGCGATCGTCACTGATAGATGGCCATCCGTCATGCAGACAACGATCCCGAAGGTCCTCGACTATCCCGTCCGCTCTTTAGTGCGAAGCTGGTTCGAAATCTTCGTTCTTTGCTGGGGTTCGCGCTGACTTGGCGGGACTGCTTAGGGACTTTGTCAGCGGGCTTGTCATCCTCCTTTACGCCGATAGCTACCGTGCACGCTTCCACGGTCTAGTTCAACTTTCGCAAGCTTCACGGAGGTGACTGATGTGGGAGTTTGGAGAGGGCATTGAAGGTTGAGTCGAAAGCACAGTGCTGGGGGGCAACTTTATACCACAAGATATGATATATTCTATTATGCTATGGATTATATTTCGCTTTTTGGACGTTATAAAGGTGGACGAGAAGGAACGCGTCAAACAATGACATCATCACGTGATGCGCGGAGTAGTCACTCGGTCCACGGAGCCAAGCCGAGTCCAGTGCGCTCGCTCGACTTGGACCACCACCCATCATAGCATGCACTGTTCGACGTCCTGAACAACTCCTTGAAGAACATTATGGCACGAAAACCTGCGGACTTGTTCGCGACCATTGTTAATGCCTGTCAACGACTGCGGACATTAGCAAACACGTCTTTGCGGTCTTTTGGAATGTACGTACCAGCTCACTGCGCAAGTTTGTCTCCTGATGTAAGCGCAGACACTGCGCAACTCACCAGATTCGTCTCATTCTCGTGTCTGCGGTGGTCATCACTTCTCTGTCATACCCTGCGCTGGCCATTTACTCTTCCACACCTTCATACTCGCGTCTTGCGTCCACGTCAAATGTTGTCGACTCATTTCTTGCCGACTATGTCGCTTTTGGAAGTGACTCGCTCCGGGACCTCCAGAACTTTTGGCATGGCCAACTTAACATTCAAATACTCGACGACGAACTAATCCGTGCACGTTGCGGATCCGACCGTACCCTCCGGGTGGAACGCATATTGATCCACAGTAACACCGCTAACGACGCTGGTGCTTTGACCAACGAAACACTCATGTCCGCCTTGCAGCTGGAGCGGCGAATATTAGAGCGTGTCAGGTCCCAGGGGGTGCCTTGCCTTGAAGCAGGTACAAATGACTGTGTCGTATTCAGTCCTCTTGCGTTTTGGAATTACGATGAAGCACAACTTCAATCGGACGTGAACGTTCTAAGCGCTCTCAAAAATTATGACGCTGTTTCCGTGGCTGGAATTCCGATTACGCCCCAGATGGTTCTTGCAAGACGAACTCTTGACAGAAGCGCAGCAACCATTGACTCGGCAACATTCCTCGTGCACACGTTCGTTTTTCCAGAATCCGACTGCTTAAACAAAGCAAGTCACAATCAGTGGCTCGACATCTTAAAAAATCTTACGCAAGGCAATGATGCCGTTACCGAGACGATCGAGCCAACTCTCATTGCCCTCGAGGTCAGTTTGACCTCCTTGTTCGTCAATGACAGGTCTTGATGTATGTTAGTATGATCACGGGCTTTCCAAGAAGCAAGGTTTCTCGTCCATTTATTCGTTCGTTTATCTCGCGTATGGTGTATTTTTTGAATATGTCAGGAGGTCTATGAAACGCATGAACGGAGTTCACACTAGGGTTGGCTTAACCTTTACGGCCCTCTTTGAGATCGCGGCTAGTACCATCACCAGCCTGAGTGTTTGTTCACTGCTTCGCCTCAAAGTCACCATGGTCCCGTGGTACGTTCGGCGCATATCTCTCCGTGTGTTGTGCTCTCATGAAAAATGGCAGGAGCTTGCTACCCATAGTTATCATCTTTGTTGGCGCGGAGAACATGTTCAATTTGGTATCGAATCAAGTTACTGCACGGGTTCTCTGGCTTATCCTTGCTTTCCACAGGTTGATGCTGTCACGAAAACGTCCGTGACTTTATCTGTCAAAGAGAGAATAGCAGAAGGCTTGAGTCGTGCCGGAGCTTCCAACACTCTCAAGGTCGTAAGCTACAATGCTGTGCTAGGGGCCATCGCTTGGTGTTCTACTGGTGCCATTAGCCAATTTTGTACCTTCGCAGTAGTGGTGCTGGTGGCACATTGGTTCCTGGCACACACGTTTTTCCTGGCTGTACTTTCGATTGATATCCAACGATTAGAGGCGAGTAGTCTCGGCCTCGTTCATGGCTGTTTCGTTTCCTGACTATTCATATAAAGCTGGACCAGCTCATAAGACAAAACCCGAGTTTGACCCCTGTCGCAGCGGGTGCACAAGGGGAGACGTCACTGTCAATGCCCGCCTCCTGGCAGCTGCGTCTTACGTATCAGCTTAAAGCTATCCTCAAGGGTCGTGCTGTCAAAAATATCAGTCTTCTATTGGTGAGCCCTTCTCACCTCAGTTTCTCTAAGACATTAGTTCTCACCTCTCATCAGCTCTTGGCAGCCACCACTACGCTGTATTTCCTCACCCGTCCGAGTGCGCACGACGATGCCAACTCTGGTGTAAACTTTTCTCCCTCCTTCCCCGTGTTTACCAAGCAACCATTCGATCTAACCCAAGATCCGTCCTGGCGATTGTGGAAGGTTCTTAATCCTGAAGAACATCCTTTGGTTCACCTGCGAATAGAGGTTCCCACTATTGTTGCTTTCCAGCCAGCCGGTACCGTGGGTCAGAGCGTTCAAAGCCTTCGATCTTCGACACCAAAGCTAGACATCATATTTTGGCTACTCAAAATACTCCCAGTCCCTATGGCGTTGACGATCCTTCCCCTTTATCCTCTGTTGCTCTACCTGCTGAAAGATGCTGAACTCCTGGAAACCCAGCGCAACCGAGGTGGAGTAAAGTCAGTGCAGGGTTCGTCCGAAGCTGTTCTGGGCGACCACATCCTATTCTCGACCTTGCCACGTGGCTTTGCTACGGACGTGGAGTTGTTGGTGGCAAGTAAAAATGGCCAAGCAGTTGCGGCAGTGGGTCTCCAGAACGAAGTGAGCCTTTGGCGCATCAAGGACTCGGAGCTAGTGGTCATCAAATCGTACAATCCATCGGCCTCAGACACAGTTTCCGCGCTCGCGCTTGACGACAATGGCGACTTCCTCGCGTTTGGAACTGCTTCTGGAACCGTCAGTGTCTGCGTTGTTTCGGGGAAGGATGTCAAACCTTGCAAACCAATGATACTTTCAGACAACATTTCGGGGGTAACAGAGCTCCACTTTGCCCGTCTAACCCCAATCACCCCAAAACAAAAAGCCGGGGCAAATTCACTGCCACGCGAGCCCTCGTCCGTCCTTGTATGTTACGGGAATGGGACTATCGTACAATGGAAATTCATTCCTCATCCTACTCCATACCCCATCAAACCGGCTTCGTCTTCGGCTGTGATCCGAGCCAATATCACGGCAGTACGGCCAACGAACAGTTTACTTGTGACTTTCTCCCTTGACGATGGTTCAGTTGAAATCGTAGAACTTAGCGACAATCCGGAAAGCCCACAGATTCGGTGTAGTCTACTTGCTGGTAACCCAATCGACCACGCTTCCAAAGTGGACGCTTGCCATGCCAGACTGGCGGACAGCGAGCAGACCATTATCGGTGTAGCATCGGACGCCGGAGTGGTCTCGTTATGGGACGCCTCTTCTTGGGAATGCCTGTTGGTCATAGACGAACCCCATGGAGCGGTCGATCAACTGCGACTTTCGCCCATCCATTCGGAAACCTGTCACCTTTGCGGAGAACTTCCGGTCGATAGTTTGCTGGCTTCCCTCTCCGTTGGCCATTCTATTATTTTCTATCGAGTTTATTTCCCGTCCCAGTCAAGACATTGTTCATGTCCTGGGAGCACCCCTCCAGCCGGTGCCATTCTCAGCTCAGGACCACGCTCACGAAGCAGTAGTGTCACTTCTCCTTCCTCGTTTTCCAGGAGGCTCTCGGTTGCAAGCACTTCGTCCGACTCGGATACCTCTTCATTCCCCGTTTCTGGACATGGCATACTATCTCGGAGGGCATCCGAGAAAGAACTGTTGCGCCGTCCAACAGAAACGCTCGCACCAGTTGATGAGTGCCAGGCGGGCCATAGCCTTGGTCCCCTTGATCGTTCATCGGCTCGGACAGACATCACAGTAGTTAAAGCTGGCGAATCGACGTCCGAACGGGGTGGATGGGACATTGTGGGAAACAGGGTTATCGGCATACGACGCATATCTCGCCCGCAAGCCGGGAGCAAACCTGCGCCTTCCGGTCCGACCTTGGCATCGCGTTGTCCAGGGTTGCCGAGTACGGCTTTGGAGCGATGGGAGTGCTGGTCCTACGAACTCGCCACCTCCGTCCTGCGGGCTTCTACTATGTCCTCTCTAGCTCGCAGTCGCCGCCCCTCATCATCAATACCTCCCTCAGCAGCAGAACTATCCCATCAAGACTATCCTCGTTTGCCGTTCACGCGCGTCGTAGCATTCCAGGTGTCCCATTCGTTGGGTGTAGCCGGTTTTGGGAACACGGTCGGTGTCTTTCACTTCTCATGATCTTGCGTGGCGAGACCATACGGGGCTTTGGCATACTAGATTTTGTGTATCTACTACCGTTGATGTGCTTTCCGTGTTTTATTTATTGTATCATTAATCTCGCTCTCGCTCCAGATGGTTCTAGAACTACATGCACTCACGAATAGTATGTGGGCATCATAAACGAGTCTTGAGGCTCATCAGACCATAGCTAATATCCTCTTATAGTCCTCTTGAACACTTTGGAACGTCTCTTCTAATTTCTGCAATCGTTCCTCCTTTTCCAGCTGAGCCAAGATTTCCTAGAGATTCGCCGGCGCCTGAGCACGTCGCGGATTAAACGATCGGCTCCTTACTCACAAAGTTGAAGCGGTAAAGTCGCTCCTTGACTTGCAGTCGGAATGCTCTTGCACTCTGCACATCCGTGGGTTCAAGGTGTAGCATGATGAGCATTTCCACGAGCCGATGGAATTGTCGCTACGAGCAGAGTTAGTCATAACATCGAAGAAGTGAGCAAAGTTCTTACGCCCGCGATTTTGAGATCCCTGCGCCACTTTTCTGACCATGCCTTGTCCACAGGCGGTCCCATCTTCCCTCGGCCGCTCACATCCCCGGGACCGCGTCTCTGCGTCGACCGTAACCGAGGTCTTGCTTTTTGGACACGACCACCTCCGTGGGAGGCCGTCGCACTTTGAACGCCAAACCCCTCGCTCATGAATTGCTCGTTCGCCACAAGCATACGAAGGTCGTTACGATCCCTCAAATCCTCGAACGCTTCAGCTGGGTCTTCCACGGTCAATTCAGACACGCCAGGACGTGACAGAACGAGATTGTAAATCGCTGTGTAGAGTTCGGCTACGGAAGACGTTGGCATATGGGGTGCCTTGACCGGGCGGCCACTTACATCCGTGACCCTGCCTCTGGTACGGCGGAAGGATGACAAATTGACTGTCCGCGAATGAGTTGGATTGAGTGGGCAAGTTGCAACAGACTCGCCTCAATCGTAGTCGCACTCTTTCTGGGAAGCAGTAGAAGTTGTACAACGATGAGTAGCCCACAAAGTGGTATGTTAGAGTCCCGTCCCGCCGCTTTCGCTTTTCGAACCTGCAAGTGGGTCACGAACGTCCGAGACGCTGAGGCAAAGGACATTACTAACAGCACTACGAATTCCCAGCCATCCTCCTCTTCGTTGATGTACGAGCCGGCCTCGATATATAACAGAATAAATATCTGCATCTTCCTGTGATACTCCCTGAAACCGGGATCATCGAAAGTAGCCTGCAGCATTCAGCCATTCCAGTAGAATCATGCAGGGCTGCACCTCACGTGATACACTTCAAACTCTACATTGTTCTCCCCTGAGATCGGCGCCGGACGTGTATATGAATGGATTGATTTTCCAATTGGGTGGAAAGTCGTGGCGTCCTTCTCGGCACGGGCGAGAAACGCTTCTTCATTTGTTTGATATCCTGCATAGTTGTTGACACGCTTTGATCACACGTGGGCGGGAAAGAGGCTTACCCGGAGGAATGAACGAGCTGAGAACGCCTTCTACGTCGTCCACCGTTGAGGCCGAAGGAAGCTTTCCCGCATATCGAACTGACAAATATTGTGCCAGTGATCCGGATGTGAAACGGAACTATGCTCATGTCAGCCTCGCCTCTGAGGAAGATAGGACGCCACACTCATACGTCAATCACGAGATCCTGGTAGCCATAAATCTTTTCGTCTTCCCCGAATATCTAGTTCGTTTTCGTCAGGATCGTGCCGGGAACACTGAGAGTTGCCCTAACGGGATACGTGAACGCTGGGTGGAATGCCTCGATGGACCTGGTATCTTGAAGCATTTGCTTGTCTTCTCGTGCACGTACTGTAGTCGTAAGTTGCTGGCGTGCTCGACGGATGGTACGCTGCCACTCACCCAAGGAAAGTACGAGGGCTTCGTTGGAATCAACCGTCCAGCCATTAATATTGTTGGCCATGACGGATATTTCAGAAGACTGCGATTCTGCGACCGCAAATGGTTGATGAGCGCGCGAAGACGCGTTGTGTACTCGTATTTTGTGATTACTTTGGTTGAGATCCACGATGAGCGCGCAGGGGCCGACCGTACCCTCTGTCCTACTTCCCGAGATCCTTCGTTTCTCCCCTCAGCTTCTCCTCGACGACATCATCAACATCGCCAACGAGGCTATCACCAATGCTGTCGACGGTCTGGAGGAGTTCTTGTTCCGTTGGGCCAATGACCGCGAGCAGAGGGTCGGCGAAGACTGGGACAGCACACAGGAAGTCGAACAGGGGCTCGTCGCATTTCAGACGCTGCTAGAGTACCATACAGACATCGCCTTTGACTTCTTCGAGACCTGGTCCCTGCGCAATATCTTTGCTATCCCTGCCGATCTGCCCATCGTTGTGCCCCACCAAGAAGGTCTGGACTTGACCCATCCACCGGAGAGAGAAACCGAGCTCATGTCAGAGATCGATGAGCTACGCAAAACGATCGATGCGGCAAGTCCAACGTGGTGGCCATTCTGGATCACGCAATTTACACCAGTTTCTGTTACAGCAACGGCGCTTGAAGCGCGGGTTAACTCGGGCTGTCAGGTCATCCGCGGCTCTGGCCCTCATAAGCGAGAAACAACAAAGCCAACTGTCATTCCTTCAATCACCGCAACTACGCGAGCTTGGCCGAGTTCCGGAACAGTTGGAAAACATGTTCTCCGCCATATCCTCTCTCCCACCCCTCACGCCCGAGTCCACCGCAGCGTTGACTCAACTACCTTTGACAGATCCCGGAAAGAGACCGTGGGAGACGAGCAAATCAGCTTACTTGGACTGGGCCACAAAGCAGTTGCTGGCCAAAATCAAACAGACCTCCGGGTCTGGCGATTCTACCATCGCTTCTTTGGCCAAGATTACCGGTACAATCGCGAAATCTCGCGATCTGAGTGATCTAGCGGGAATATCCGCGGAGTCATCCACTCACCATGAGCGCAGGGAGGAAGGGGAATAAGATACCATGCTTAGGGGTTCTATATAACATCGTTATCACCAACTCGCTCTCCCCACTCCCTCAGCACCACGACCACACTGCGGTTCGAGTATATGCCTATCCACAGACACGACACCCATACACACGCACTAGGAACAATGGGTCAGCACTACTTAGCGGTTCGGGGCATCTAAAACGGCCGACGAGAACGGCGGACCGATGAGGGACAACTTCACATCAGGGCATTTGCCAGGAGGGGAACGCGCAGGGGCACAAGGGTCCCCCCAGGACTTAGATAGTATGTCCTACATAGAGTACAGACACCCCAAAGGGACAAATATGGAACTGAAAACAATGCTTAGGGGTTGTCTACGGCCATCCTGTTTTTGTTTTATGATACCGATTTAACTTGTACGCGTCTTCGTTCATACGAAGTCGGCCAGGCATTATTGCGCAGAAGACACAACGTCCTAGAACACGGGTCTCGTGGATGCATACCTGGTGCGACACGTCCATAACTAGCATCTGAACTTTCACCCATCATCTCAGCGTCTTTCCGAACCTGGGTCAGATGTCTAATGTGTGCAAAATCAGGGGCGAGTGAGTGTGAAAGCGTACTTCACGACCTCAACACTGGTCCCTATCAGAGCATCCAGATAGGCCGCAATGCTCCTACACACAGTTCACCTAGCCCAGGGAAGCTATATCTGCTCACAACATTTGGCAAGGCTATTCGCGCTCTCTTTCTTATTCTTTCTGACAAGAAATGGATTCTTGGACAAGTTCATTTCTAGTAAGTAGTGGCCGTTACGTCAGTGATCCCATGGTAAGCGTGCTAAGAGTTCTTAGGATCACGGCGTGTCCGTGGGGCGCGATTGTAGACGGAAAAGGCTCGTGTAACAATGTTCGCGTCCATTATAGTCTACATGAACCTCGTAAGTTTGCGCGATTTGCCGCCGCCTCAGCAGAAAAAATCACGCACGTCTAAGTTCAAAATTTTCGCCCCCAGAACCGAACTCTGGTCGTGCTTCGCCGCTCTCGTCAGCGCCTCGTATGATTGAATTGCATTTCGTGCAGCGGATCCGCGTTCACTGGCATATCGGCTTCTTCGACATCTGGATCCTCATTTGAAGGGTGTTCTGTTTCTGTAGTACATACAACTGACGCGGGTAGGCGGTTTCCCCTCCTACATGACTTTATCATAGCGGTGATATCCAGCCATCCGTCAATTTGCAATTACAGCCCCACCGTATCATGCCCCCGTCGGTCGTAGGCACCATTGTCTTTTTTCCCAGTGATCTTTCCAATTATATTGTCGCCGTGTAGACCCACATATCGGTCACCAGGGCTGCACGAGTGCAAAGTTCTTTGGGCAGAACCGAGGAATTATCATCCAGGCTGCCATGCTGGTAACCGTTTCGTGCGGAGTGTAGTAGCGTCGATTTCTCTTTTCGTCGGAATTGCGAGCCTAAGCACTGTGTCCGTTCCACGACTAGCATTTGTGTTCCTGTGTGTCGCATACCACTCAAGCCTCCCTACTCTTAGGGTGAGGCACCAACGCCACTTATTTATTTGACTTAGCATTACTCCAGGCAGCCGCAGCTCTCACATCTCACAGGCTCACAACAAGAGAGGTAAGTGGTTGTTCACTCCGTCGCTTCATTTACGTTGCCACATTCTCATACCCTCGGCTAACAGTCCGAGCAAAAGATATCTCATAAAAGTAGCCAATAATGCGGTGCACAGTGGAATTGCGTCTCCTAGGCACCCCAAGGCCAGAACAAGTGATAGCGACAGACACACTAACGCAAATCCGGGAAGCTTCTCGTTAAGGGGATGTGATGGACATATCCTACGCCCTTCAATTTCCATGAGGTCCGACGATGGGTTGATGTTACTGAGAGTTTGAGATATTACGTAGAGCTTCTACAAAGTCGATATCTTCTCGTCAGTCGCCACACATTGTTGAGCGGCCACATCACACGAGTGGATATGCTAATAAATAGGGCATCCTTGCGAGTCCCCCTCATACGGGGCGGAACCTTCGCTGTGATTTCCACGAGTTAATCGATTCCGTGACAGAATAATGTTCCTACGTGTGGATTTTGTTCGGTCGCACCAGTACTTTTGGCCCCTCGATCGATCGATTGGGCAGGTCCGAGTTGTCCGTGCGATCTGGGATCTGGTAATAACAAGCTCTTTTAGAAGGATGCCACCGGCTTGGTCACGGGTATGTAACGCAGCGCTGTATAGTTACCGACAGCGATGATTGGGGTGAGGATGTTGAAAAGGCATGCCCAGACCGTTCCCTTGATATCAAACCCTGGATCCTGCTCCCCTGTTTCTCATTCTATAAGAATAGGCTGAGGTACTGTTTCCTTACTCCCTCGATTTGCTATCTGCTAACAAAAGCACTTCATAATTGATCTCCATTCATGATCATATCAGTCATGGCTACCATGGTTGGCGCTGATGGGGACCTAATCTCTGTAGCTGCCTTATACGCTGCTATGTATTGGGGTACGTATGCGGCTGATCGTTTTCGGCAGTTTTCCGAGGTTGACTGCGATCGTCCACTCAACATACAGGCTTTGTGGTATCTACATCGTGCGTACCGTCATTCGTCAAACCCTCATCCGGCGTGGTAAGCTTCACGATGGCCAGCTTTGTCGGGATTTCACTCGTTCAGGGTTACCTCTACTTCATGAGGAATAACAATGACCGATGGTCTATGAAAGCACTGGTGGGTCTCGTTGGGTTGCCTGTCTGCAATGGTTCCAAGGAACCAATATAAATTCACCACAGGTTATTTCTCTGCTGTACGAGTGTCTTGACCATCCCTCCGTGCAACAAGTGTCTAACCCACAGCAAGTATTCTGGATCCTGCAACGAGTCTTCTGATGGCTGAAACTATCTACCACTATTTTGTCCGTACACTTCGCGATGACCCTCTTGTAGTGATATCATCTAACGTTTCTCCAAGGTTATGAATTTTGGGGTCGCCGGGGCTTTGGAAGATGTACCTACGTGAGTGACCGAGGTTTCCGCTATTGTGCCTTGATGATGATCGGATGGATAGTTCGTGGGTTGTCGAAAATGGGCTGACGGTGCTTGTGACCGCCATGTATGTATATCTGTCATCATAGGGTCGGTCTACTGACAGAATGCACAGTGTTCAAATCTTCTTTGCTAGTCGGGTCTACGTTGGTATGCAGACTTTTTTACGTCTCAAGGGATCACTTTTGACCCGGATGATGGTATTGCAGTTAACAATGTCGTTGATGCTCTGCCGTTAGGACGAGCTGCACCAGCCCTTGTGGTGAGTAATCCGTGAGGCAACCTTGTGTATGGTCCAACGTTTTTTGACAGCTCGTGTTCGCCCTCGTGGCATTCGGTAAGTGTCATGAGGTCTGTCCGAGGGCGGAAAACATTCTCACTCTGACCCCGCCAGTGGTGGGAACCGGTGAGCTCATTACCTGATGTACTTGCACAAGCCTGAACACATAATCTGAGTACGAACCGTTTTCATTGGCTTCTGGTCAATGTCATCGTTTTCTCGGAACCTGTTCCAGGGAAGTTTTCCGCTTCAGGGTTGCGCGACTATGACCCAATTGGTGTTTCTGTGTTTAGACTTTTGTGACGATCGAGGAGTCGTTCTCTCTCATGTCAGACTGCCTTTCATCGGCCTGCCTATGCTACATTTTAGCACCCCCTCGCTTTGGTACCATGAAGTGAGCAGCCCTTCGATCCGTCAATTATCGAAGCATTCATGCTTGGTCGCAGGCGATCGGAAACATTCAAAACAATGTTCATGTTTACGATCAATCGCGCCATATTGATGTCATTTGTTCAGATCGGCATGCTTGCTGCCTACCTCCCTGCAAAAAGCCACCTATATTGGTGAGCCCAACTTCCGTTCCTTTCGTTCCCAACCACTGACATGTCTTAGGATGCCATTCCATTTGTGCAAGAGCAAACTCTACACGAACACCCTATGTAAGCTTGCTAAGTAGATGCGTATTTTAGATATATTAATCCTCTTTTAGTGGCCATGTACGCTTTCGTAATTCGCCCGCATCGACCCCGGGTTGACTTTTGTTTCAGGCTGAATTCGCGTTCGGGAGGTAGTTTCCGGTCGCAAACCCCACCGCGGCCGTTATGGAGTATGCCAATCATCAATTTGAGTGTCAAAGAAGGCGGAGGCGTAGTCGGTGGCAGCATGTACACATCACCAGGGGTATGTGCGACTTGTGAACCGGTTGGTGTTTCTTCCGTGAACATTCTCGACAGGACGAAGAGACCGCGGTTCCCTCGACGGAAAGCGTACGACATGGGAGTCGTTTGTCAAATTCTATATTGCCCGGCCCATCATTGGCATATGGCTCGAATGGGCCGTTTGGAACGAAACCGGCGGCGGCCGCGCAGGACAATTAGGCTAGATACCCATACGAAACTTCTAATGTGCAAAACGCCCCCGTCAGTGGACTGACACTGGTCTATTGTGTACGATGCAAAGGTGTAAATGGTTCGAGAAAATGAAACTCAGGCAGCAAGTCCATTACAATGCTTGAGGGAGTAAGTCTCACTCCTCAAGATAACTTTTATATACTTTCAGATATCACGGGCTGGCAATGAGAAGATACCTCATATTTTTTGATGTCCAACTAACCCTTTTCTTTTCTACTAGCTCAAACATGCTGCTGGCCTCCGAGTCGCCTCTATTGCAAAGCCAAGATGGGTACAAAACTGTTTGATTTTGTTATACTCTCTTACATACCTTCTCTCAACACTCTTGCTTCATTAGCTCGGAAGGACTTAAATGACTCCTCATCCAATATTATTTGCCCAATCATTGTCCCTTGGCCAGTAACAGATGGACTAACTGGGTTGTCATCTGTAAAGGAAGTGATTGATCACATTAGAGCATAGCCCACCACCACTTCCATAGAACAGTTAAAAACATGAAGGGGAAGTTATGTAAATAGATCTACAATAGACTATTTAGCATGCCGCAGTATATAAGACCTCACAACCTATTAGGCAACAGGCTTCAAACACCCTGCAGACCACCACTACTTGAAGCTGTCAGATACTGTCCGACTATTGCATCCTCAAGGTAGTATTTCATTTCTTTCTGCCTGTCAGATTGCAAAGGAGATGAGAAAATTTTTGATCATCTGCTGCCAGAATGCTTCTTGCCAATATGATGGTGTTATTGCAACCATGTGATTTATGAGGGATTCTGACACACCAATGGTGACAAAGAATGTATCAAGCATTTCTTTGAGGAGGGGAGAGTTTCTGACAGTAAAAAAGCTGCAGAAACATTGTGTGATGCCATCTAGCATCTCCACAATTCTGGTGCATCTTTTCTTTCTTGGGTTCCTTTTTTTCATGTCGACAGATAATCTTTCGGCTCCGCTTCAAGTTTTCAAAGGCCATTGTTTGATGATGCCACTAGCTCCCTCTTCTGTATGCTACTCTTTGCTTGTGAATATGTCGCTCCTGCATTGGATCGATATGCTACGGAAAGTACATATAGTTCTATGTAGATTTTGTATCAGGACAGGTGTACATGACAACCCTGATTGTCCGCCTGAGTCCATGATAAGTTTATGGAGTCTCAGAGTAATGTAATGGATCCAATATTGAAAAAAAAGTCCGGATTATATACAACATGTACCCTAGGAGACACTACATGATATTCAGTCAACTTGTGCGGTTCGTGGGTCCGCACCATTTGCAGCGCGGATGTTGATGACACCTCCAGCGACGGAACTGAGAGCATGTGCATAGAAAAAAGCACCTCGTGCTAACAAGTCTTGCTCGATGATACCGAGTACGTCCGTTATCAACAGCGGCCAACCAAAACGTCTGCGGTCTTCCACCGTGAAGAGATCGGGAGCCCGGACCACGCCGTGGTCACGAAGGTAGGCGAGGTTGCCCGGGTCTCGCTCATCAGTAGCGATGTAGATCCTAGAATCTCAAGTGAGATGGAAAGCAATTGCCGATCACACAACTTACGGGTCATCTTTGTTTGGGGGTTGATGTCGCACGTACTCGGGGTTAACAGCAATATCGGGTATGGCGTAGGTGGTCAGGGATCCGGGAGTAATGGAATGGAGAATGTCTCTGCCTTTATCCAGATGTTCCTTGATTCGTTGAAGGTGGTCTCCGAAATCAGCCTGCATCGCCCAATTGTAGCGTACAACTACGATGAAGGTGTCAGCTCCATGCTCGATCGCGGAGTTGAATTGAGACTCACAATCACCACGCCGCATGTGTGCACCCATCCACATTCGCCCGCCTACCAGTTCGTGCAATCTTCGAGCCATCGTTGCAGACAGCTCCATGATGGTGTCGGTGTGACGTATCTGGAACAATACAAGTCGTGCAAAGGCGTCCCTCGCGGGTGTGGAGGTGAATCGTAAACTAGCCTTTGAGAAATTGAGCTCGACACAAGCTCGGATTACTATGCATGACGTACCGGCTTCCGCTCGTAGTGAATTTCACCTCTGAGCAGAAGAACATCTTCGGTAAGATGGTAGTAATCGTCCACGAAGCCGCGAATCGAGTCACGGGGTGCAACTTGCTTGACTGGGTTCACGACGTTCTTGACGTAGTCCATGCCGAGACTAGATGTAAGTTCGTCATTGAGTAACACAGATATCAGAACCCCGATTTAGAACTCACGCCCCCTCAAACGTGTACAGGACCTCCCAGTCGTTGTCATTCAAGAACTGAACAAGGCCTTCGTCAGAATTGATGCTTCGAATGCCGTGATCCCGAAGTGTCTGGCGAGCTTTTTCGAATTCCAAAACATATTGTCTTCCGGAGAGCGATCGTTCGAGAGCCAGATATGCATCTGTCTTGGATGGGCTTGGCCAACCACCGAGTTCTCCCCTTTCCGCGCTTCCAAGAAGGGGATCCCATTGACCACGCGATTTCATCCCCTCTGTTAATCTATCGACGCGATTGATGCCCTGAGGGTCGTACCACCAGTTTTCGACGGTATGCAAACTGGGCGGACGCCCCAGAGTATCGAACACACTCGGATTCTGATGGTATTTTTGTGTGTCCCATTGTCCGTCACTGAGCTCGAGATCTTCTGGGAGATCGTGAAGGCGAAGGTATTCGGCAACGGTAATAACAGGCTGCGAGTCTCGGAGGTGGGTGAGATTGAGCATGACCGACATGGGCACCCGCCACCCCATCTGTTGCTCTTCTGGCAGCTGCCGCCACTCGTCTGAGTTGATGGCATCGCCTCGATTAACCATGGGCGCATATGCTGCACAAACTGCGCTGTAACAGTTGAGCACGCGCTCGAGAAGAAGTGATGGCACTCACTTTTCAAATTCACATGAGCGAGCATAGATATAAGATGGTATTATAACTGTGCGGTTCAATACCGAACCATGATGAAGGGCGGTCTCGATGATATAGCGCATCTGGGAGTGGATGAACGCCGGAACACGTTTACAAGGTAATGGCTGACATTGTTCCATCCTAAACCCATACTATAGTCTCGGGCATAGTATCCTCTCGTCCTTGCTACCGTGGAACGAAGTGCTTCGAGATCCAAATCGTCGCTGACCAGCAGCGACCCCTCTGCGGAATGGTCGGGCTGAACGGTATTTTGAGGGGGCAAGGTCGGGGGGTACGCATGGTCTTTTGGTGTACCGGGCGCGTCAAAAGGGAATATGCAGAGTTCAGCCTTGTGCCCGGGACTAGCAAGTATGTATCCGCCGAGCAAGCCGGTGAGGAGAGCGATGGTGAGGATGGCAAAGGAGGCGGGGCCATTTCTGGCGGACCGCAGCATAGCCCACTGAGGCCGCGAAGAGAAACGTGAGTCTTGTAAGGTGCTAAGTGGGAGATATCCTCCGGCTGAGGACCAGAGTGTCATCTGTCTGTCTGAAACGAAAGGTGAGTTGCGTGGGAATTACCCCCATTCCCCTTCCTTCCCGATCAGGAAGGTTGTGTCGTTGCTCCCGTGTTGACAGACAGTTCACAATGCGAATCTAGTCAGAGTGCCCTGCCATTTGTCCAAATCGACTTTTCTCGTCCGATGACGGCCAAAGATGCTGTCCTGTTCGCACCATGATCTCTTTTCCCTGCCCTCACGCGTCAGCGTTCAGGGCATGGATCGTACGGCATCGACTCCCTTGTTTTGTCGCCCTGTAACAGGTTCCGCACCTTTCGAAACGCATGCCTCATTCATGGAGGAAGGGCTCCCTGCTCCTCTTCCTGACCTGCATCCTGTTTTCCGCCTCGGCCGACTATTACATCGACGACACAAACACCACCCTCACCTACTCCTCCGGACCAAAGGCTGCTTGGGCTCCATATGCCATTGGCGGTTCAACCCTCGAATTGTTGCTTCCAAATGGCACTTATCAGGTCATCGATGCGTTCGTCTGCTATAACCGCACCTAGTATGTCTAGTCTGCTTTTTACCTCTGCCAGGTCAGATTCACTTATATTACATTCTGTAGTCGATGTAAGCTTAGAGAATCAAACATTTTTTTTCGCTCCTGAGCCTGAACAGATGCAGCATGTTTCGATACCGACAACTGCTTGCTTACCATCCCTTTTACTGGTAAGGACACACTCCTTGCCATCCTCTTTGGTGCCTTATGCATTTTTAGGTTCTGGTATCACAGTCTACGTCTACCAGGCTGGTCCTGTAGGAATCAATGCCAGTATATCCATCGACGGGACACACGCCCACACGAACGTGTTAGGGGCAGCGCCAGCACCCGCCTACGAGGCTGCGAATGTATCCATGTTTGACGTTCAGCAACTACCGTCTGG
>JBBPKF010000178.1:2536-12560 GCA_038089175.1 Binderoboletus segoi | reverse complement strand
CTAAGTTTCTGGTACAAGTGAGGTTAGCATGCATTTCAGCTGCTTTCTTGACCAATGCTTCCAGTGTGGTCAGTGCTCCATTGACAACAATGGGGTTCTGAATTTCTTCATCCAGCCCCACAAGGAATTTGTAACACTGTTCTTCTTCATCAGTGATCTTTGCCTTATCAATGAGAGTATGTGCATTAGTTATGTATTCAAGGAATCTGTCATCCCATCAGCCTTCCAAGTTCTTTTTCTGGTGTTGACAGAGGCAGTCCAGCCTGTATCTGGCATCCAAAACTTGGTCCATGGGGAAGAACATGGCATTAAAATCTTTGACCATCTTGTTGAACGTCTTATTGGCTGTGGTGATTGCTGTGTTGTTGATTTTGTCATATCAATGGTCTGCAAAAGAGGCTCCTCACCCCTTGGACATCCTGTTTAGTGTCATACATAACTTGGTGGCATCAGCAGCATACAAAGCCACATTTACCATAAAGTAGGCCTTCATGCCTTCATCCATTTCTGCACATCCTTGGACTTGCCTGAAAAGCAATCCAGCAGTGCTGCTTTCAATTCTACCATTGGTGGTGGTGACTGGGGCAGGGTGATGGGGATTGGAGATCCAGGTCCTGGAGATGGGGGAGGAGAAGGGAAGCTGTGACAGGATGGAGGAAGGAATAGTTTGAGTGATGGGATTCAGGCAGAATATGATTTTGACTTTCCTAGGCTGAGCAGTAACTTCTTTGTTTCTTCTTGAGTTGGTATCCAAGAGCTTTCCAGGATGTGCAATGATGTGGTTGGGACTGGCTTTCCTGTAGATGCTGATACTAATTGTCCTGCATATGTGCTGGACTTCTTTGGGATGGGGGTGGGAAGAGAAGTGGCCCAAGGGTCACAGGAAGATCCAGGGTGGAGGATTTTCATTTATCAGCAATGATGACAAGATGCACTTGGCAGGACAACACCTGCAAGCAAAGATGAGTTTGTTCTTTTGTTACGTTGCAAGCAGAGACTTGCAAATTCCACTAGTATAGGCAACTAGGCAGTATCCACCACTTGTACTGAGTGGCATGAGCTCTGGTGAGATGGGCACCATTTAGAGTCTGAGACAGACCAGGTGAGAGAGCACCCTTCAGGCCTGAGGGCAACCCTTACTCGTAAACATTGAAGGATGACTGGGGTACAAAGGTCGAAGACAAAGACTATCATGGCTGGGCAATAGATGAGGACACAGCTTGTGTGAGACAGCATACACCACTAGGTCGAGATAACTAACTTAGGGTGATGAAGCCTAAGAAAGAGATTGCTCTGATTGCAGGGGATCACAAAAAGAACAAACTACTGAACATGGTGCAATGTAGCACCTTAAGTACAGAGATGAGGGAAATGAGGGCTGGCATATGGAAACAGGAAGAATGTCAAAGAATGAACTGTGGATGACAAAGCAAAGAATATGATGGAATGTTATGGAACTTCCAGATACCTAAGAAGTAGATGAAAGACTGAGTATGAGAGAACTCAGGAACCAGGATAGTGTCCATAGTGTAGCACATAGAGTTGAAGTAGTAAGTGAAGAGTAAAGAAAAGCAAGAACATACTAACAAGGCTGTGTAGTAGATGTAGGGCCCAAGTGTCTATGAAAAAGAAAAAGCATAGCAGGACAATGAAGAGCAGAAGTAAAACATTCATTCATAACAGAGTGGACTGGAGATGGGTGTGAAGAACCAGAGTTGGTCTGGGATATGACAGATATGGAGACCCCCTACCTACAACATGCTTTTGACATACTGAAAAAAATCTTCATCTCTGACCCAGTTCTATGCATGCCTGATAATTCTAAGCCCATTGCTATTATGACCAATGCTTCCATTGTAGCATCAGGGGCCATTCTTCTCCAGAAAGACAACAATGGAAAGTATTACCCCTGCACCTACCATTTCAAAACATTTATAGATGCAGAATGGAACTATGACATCTATGACAGGGAACTACTTGCAGTTATTTACATCCTCAATCATTGAAAACATTACCTATATAGGACTGGACACCTGATCATGGTCTTCACTGAGCATAAGAACCTTACTTTCTTCTGTGCCTCTCAGAAGTTATTACATTGCCAGGCTTGCTGGCTCCTTTTCTTGCAGGATTATAACCTCCAATTTTGCTCTGTTCCTGCCTTCCAGGTTGCCCCAGCTGACCCACTGTCATGCTACTTATACCCCACCTCAATTGACTCTAACAACACCAATGTTATCCTCCTCCTGGACCATCTCTTCATTAACATACTGGACCTTACCATTGCCACCAAACTTGACATTTTATCATCCTCTAATCCCTTTGTAGTTAAAGTGCTCCAAGCAATATCAGATGCATTGTCCCCCATTGCCCAGTACCCTCCTTCTGACTGGGTTCTGAACAAAGAACAATCCTACTTCCAACACTGGCTATACATTCCTGCTGAACACCACTCTGCCATGGTATGCCACTGCCATGAATCCTTCTCTACCAGGTACAGTGGAGTCATGTGTACCCAAGTTCAGATCATGCAAGATTACTGGTGGCCTGGCCTCTCCACCTATGTTCATAAATCTGTTCTTGATTGTCCTGTATGCCAAGCAAATAAGGTCAATGCATACCCAGTCCCATGCATGCTGTCACCCATTCCTTTTTCAGCTTTGTGCCCCTTCCAATTCCTGTCCATGAATCTCATTGCTAATCTCTGATGCAGGACTCTATCTGAGACCAGACAAGTGTGATTGACACTCAGAATCCATCAAGTATATTGGATATATTCTCTCCCTCTCTGGTCTTTCCATGGTCAAGGACAAAATCCAAGCTATCCTTGATTGGCTGGAGCCCAGGAAGGTCAAAGATGTTCAAGCCTTCCTCAGTTTTGCTAATTTTTATCATTATTTCATCTGGAATTATGCTGATATTGTCATTCTGTTAACCCACCTTACCTGCAAAGGTACTCCTTGGAATTTCTCTGAGGATTGCCATTTGGCATTCCATTCTCTTAAGGAGGCTTTCACATCCACTCCAGTTCTAGTTCATTGGACTCCAGACATTTCTATTACCATTGAGACTGATGCTTCTGACTATGCAATTGCAGGTATTCTCTCTGTTATGCCTCCAGATGGAGAACTTCATCCTGTAGCATTTTTCTCCTGTTTCCTCCAGAACATGAAGTTGAACTATGATACACATGATAAGGAACTTCTAGCCATTTTTGAGGATTTTGTATCCTGAAGACATTACCTTGAGGACTCCAGTACTCCAATCACTGTTTACACTGACTATAAGAACCTTGAATACTTCACAGATACCAAACTCCTCATCTGCCACCAAGCCTGGTGATTGGAGTTTCTCTGCCAGTTTAACCTTGCTGTGCAGTATCATTCAGGAAAACTCAGTGCTAAATCTGATGTCCTTACCAGATGATGGGACATCTACCCAAAGAAGGGGGACAAGGACTATACTCAACTAAACCCAAATAATTATAGACCCATCTTCACTAAGGACCAACTTACTTTGTCCCTTCAAGCAACTTATCTAGACACTCTGGTCCTCCATGCTTCCTTCCTAGTTGACATTGACCAACTCCACTCTGACATCCATTCTGCACTTCCCTCCAATCCCATCTCCTTTCCACTTTTCTCTGCTATGTCTATCAATGATTCCCACTGGACCATATCTCCTAAAGGCTTTCTTCATCATGACAACCATATCTACATTCCGAAAGCCAATGATTTCTGGCTCCAGATACACCACACCTTCCATGACCACCCCACTGTGGGACATTTCAGACAAAACCATACTCTAGTGCTGATCTGCTGGGAATACACCTGGCCATGCATCTGGACTTTCATTAAAGACTATGTTAGCTCCTGTACTACCTGTGTGCATGCCAAGGTCCCCAGCCATTGTCCATACAGACTCCTGAAGCAACTTCTGCCCTTGGGCAGCTTTACAGCCATCCTTGTGGTTGTTGATAGATTGTCCAAACAATCTATTTTCATTTCAACTCATGATACCATTAACTCTGCTGACCTTGCCAAATTATTCCTTCTCCATGTGTTTTCCAAACATGGAGTTTTCTCTCATGTTACTTCTGATCAGGGCTCCAAGTTTGTATCTCATTTCTTTAGATCCTTAGGAAAAGCTCTTGACATGCACCTCCACTTCACTTCCAGATATCATCTGGAGGATGACAGTCAAATGGAGCATGCTAACCAAACACTGGAGCAGTACCTTTGGATCTATTGCAATTATCAACAAGACAACTGAGCAGAACTCCTTCTGCTCACTGAATTTGCCTACAACAACACACCCAGTGCAATCACTGGTGTTTCTCCCTTCTTTGCCAATAAGGGCTATTACATGACTTTCTCCATTTACTCCAATAATCCACTAACCTCTTCCATAGCTACCACCTACATCACCAATTTGGATGAGCTCCATGAGTTCCTCTGGTTGGGGATGGCAGAAGTGCAAAAGCACTATCAAGGACCTGCTAATCCTAAGCATAGCCCAGTTCTGGACTTTCAGGTCAGAGATATGGTATATGTGAAAGCAAAATACCTCTGGTCAACTCAACCTTTTAAAAAACTCTCAGAGAAGAACCTTGGGCCTTTTCCTATGATGGTTTCCACTCCTTTATGCTAAGCCTTCCTGATTCTCTTCGCTCTATTCATCCTATTTTTCATGTGTCTCAGTTAGAACCTTCTACTCTGAATACTATAGAAAACCAAGTCCAACCTCCACCTCCTCTGCTTGAGGTCAATGGAGAACCTGAGTACAAGATTGTGGAGATCCTAGACTCCAAGATTGATTGAAGATGGTGTCACTGCCAACTCCTGTACCTGGTGTGTTGGCTCAGATATGAAGGAACTGATGACAAGACCTCCTGGCTTCTTGCCACTGAGTTAGGGAATGCCAGGAACCTCATCTTGGACTTTCATCAGAAGTATCCAGACAAGCCTGGACCTTTTTCTGCCCCATAAGGATGTTCCCTGATTCTCTCCTCTTTTGTTTCCATTTTTTTCCTGTCATTTCCCTCTTCTATGATACTCCCTATCAAAAAGAAATACAAAACACATACACACACACAAACACATAAAAAAGAAAACAAATAGTTACTCCATCACAAAAAAAAATGCCATCTGTTCCCTTCCTTTCCTCCATTCCATCTCCATACCTGTTACTATCTCTCTCTGTCTCTCTCTCTTGCTCTTCTCTTTGCCTGTATGACCTTTACTCTTCCCTTACCCTTTCATCTACTTTATTCCACAACCTTCTGCATTCCTGCTCTGATAATCCTGTTTCCACTTCAGTCCCTTTGCTTTGCTATCCTCTCTAGAGCCTATTTCTGCAGACATACTCCCTCACTGCCAATGGGACTTTGAACACCAATTAATTGCCTTTGGCTAGACACCTCTGGACTCTGCCTTGTCAAGCATCTCATCACCCCTTCCATCCTTGGATGCCCTCTCCACAGGGACCTGACTGCCTCTTCAGACTAGCAACATTCTCAACTACCACTTGTCTCAGCCTCAAGGGCTTAGCCTTAATGGGGGGGGCACTGTCATATCCATCCCTAAACATCATCACACCCCTATGGCCTCCTCTAGTCCTCTCTGGATCACTCTGCCCTCATCTGCTCATCACTCATCATTCACCTCCCAGAGTTATACTCAGAGTTTGCATATCTGCTCAGAATGAATCTTAGATCTTATCTCTGTCATTCTCAATCATCATTCATTATGTATGTCTCCTTCCTGTCCATCTATCATTCATTCTGTATATCCCATACCTTACCTACTTCCATCTGATCATTGTTACTTGCTTCACCTTGAAACTGTTTCACCTATTTATCATTTGTCTTATGTTCAACCCTGTTTGACATCCTGTACCTTACTCCAAATATATTTAACAACCTCCACACCCCATGTATTCCCCTTAGTATGAATATCAACTTAGTCTCTCCTTCAACTTTTGCCTGACTCCTTCCCTTAATCTCCTTCTACCACAAACCCTTGGTCCTACTCCAGACCTTGGAAATCCAAGGACATGGATCTGTACAAGGGCTCCATACATACATTCTGTGCCAACATTCTCATTACTAAGTCCCTTTCTCTTCCATCTCTTCCATTAGATCTCTGGTCCACCTCTGTTCACTCACTGTTCTGTCCCTCAGACATTCTGGACCTCTGTCAGACTTGAGTCCAGAGAACCCAGACTTGATGAAGGCATGAAATACTGGATGGATTCTCCAGGTTGGGAGTAGTTTCATTTCATATGCCAGTGGAGAAATTACTTTTTTGATAATAAAGTATCCATGTTGCCATGCTGAAAATGTGGGGTGGTAAGTTTTTGGCTTCTAGCCACACTTTATCTCCCTGTTTCCAGGGTTTGAACTTTGAATTGATCTGATCTTGCATTACCAGGCACATCTTTTGATGGGTGGCATTTGCCTCTTCTCTAGCAGAATCAAGAAGGGTGAGACATTTTTTCAGAGAGGGAAGAAAGGTTTTCCCTCAGGGTGGGTAAGCTTGTTGTTTATATCCCATCATTAGATAGAAAGGTGTTTGTTTAGTGGCTAAATGAACCACAGAGTTGTGACAACATTCAGCAGTGAAAAGGAAGTCTTTCCATAAGGATGGGTTTTGTTGACAAAAGAACCAGAGATACATTTCAAGTTCCCAATTTTTTCTCTCAGTTTGTCTATCAGTTTGTGAATGGATGGTAAGCTGTGGAGAGGGCTATGTCATAGTCTAACAGTCTGGCCAGCTCCTGAGAGAATGCAGAGGTGAATTGGGGTCCACAATCAGAGATGATTTTGTCATGTAAATCAAATCTGGGGAAGATGTGACTGAAGAAAAGGAGGGCTACCCCTTTAGCATTGATAGTTTTAGAGCCAAAGTAGGAAAATTACCCCCTTTGAGAGTCCATGGTCTACCATGACCATAACAGAGTCACCGCCCCCAGATAGGGAAAGGTTGGTGATAAGATCCACAGATAATTGCTGGAAGGGTTGAGTGCAGGAGGATGGAATGGGGAAGAGTGGTGGGATGGTGAGATGGATATTTACCTTGTTTGCTTGGCAGACAGGGCAACCAAGGATGAACTTTCAGATGAATGTGGACATGCCAGGCCACTAGTAGTCTTTCATGATGGAGAATTGAGTGCAGAGAATTCCACCATGTTCATAAGCCAAGGAAGAGTGGTGATGAGTGACTAGATTATGTCTAAGGGAAGCTGGGATATAGATTCAATTTCAATAGCAAAGGGTGCCTTTGTCATACTGCCAATCTGATGGGGATGATCTGGGAAGGAGGGGAGATTCATGTGATAGTGAATTCAGTACATCCACTACAAAAGAGTCATCCAAGGTAGAGGATGCTAGGTTGGAGGCAATAGCCATGTCAATGGTTTGTATAAAGAGATGGTCTGGAAGTAGGGTAACATGTTCATTGTCTGTGAACATGGGTGGGTATGAAGAATGAGAGAGTGCATCTGCAGGGGTGGCTTTTGCAGCAGAAACAGCAGTAAATTGGAGGTTAAAATCCTGTAGAAACATAAGTCACCATGCTTGGTGTCAATTAAGGTATTGGGGTTGATGGAAGTAGGTAAGATTTTGTGGTCAGTTAGGAAAGTGACCAGATAACCAGTTCCACAAAGGTAGTACTTCCAGATATCCAGGGCATGAATTATCATGAGAAGTTCTTGATCATAGATATTATAGTTTCACTCAGCATCTAGGAATGATTGAGAGTGGTAGGTGCAGGGGTGAAGGTCATCATTGTTGTCAGCTTGAAGTAGGACAGCACTTAAGGCAACAAGTGACACATCTGTCATGATTGAAAATGGTTTGTTTATGTTTAGCATACAGAGTACTGACTTCAAGGTCATGATGGATTAAAGGGTTCAGAAGGCATTTTCTTGCTCTGTTCCCCATAGCCTATTGACAGAGGATTTGATGAGGTCAATTAGGAGTTGTGCAATGTTGGTGTAATTGGGGATGAAATGTTGATAAAAGTTACAAAATCCAAGGAATGACCAAACACCTTTGACAGAAGTGGGGAGTTGCCAATCTTGGATTGCCTTGACTTTGACAGGGTCAAGATGGATAGACCCAGCTTGAATTATGGTTCCTAGATATTGCATGTGATTGCTTTTCAAGATGCATTTGGATAGTTTCAGGTAGAGTTTCTCTTTACAGAAGCATTCCAGAACTTGGCATGTTCATTCAATATGGGTAGAGAGATGGGAGAAAGCTATAGCCAGGTCATCCATGTAGATGCTCAGCCATCCTTCAGCCATCATATCATGGAAAATATGGTTATCATTCCCTGAAAATGAGGAGGAGTGTTGAAGAATCCAAAGAACATGACTTGTGGTTCAAAGAGTTCTTCAGGAGTGATGAATGCAGCTTTCCAACAATCTTGTTCTTGGATCAGGATGTTATTATATCCCCATCAAATGTCAAATTTGGCAGAAATGGTAGTATCTTTGAACCTGTCCATTAAATCTGAAATGAGGGATAAGGGTAGGCATTCTTGATTGTGTTTGTTTAGATACTGATAGTCTTGACAGGGGTGAAGTTTCCCATCTTTCTTGGCTACAAAGAAGAAGGGAGAGACTTGTGGGAAGGAAAATGGTACAATTTTTCCATTCCCAAGGTTTTTTGGATGAGGTCTTTGCAGGCTGAAAGTTCAGATGGGTTGAGCAGGTATGTTTTTGCTACTTTAACAGTAAAAGAGTCTTTGATGTGGATAGGGAAGTTGAATCCCTGATGTGGAGGTAGTTCTTCTTTTGGTGGTTCCTTGAATATGTCCAAAACTCTTTGTAGTGTTCCAGGAGTACTACTTCTTCACTATGAGCTTGTTGGGTGATTGAGATGGAGATGGTTATCCAGGCTAGGTATTGGTTCATATGCTTGCAAGGTTCAAAAACAGGTTCTGAAATTTCAAGGTAGAACCTTCTGATTTGCCAGTTAATGATTGGGTTTACTTTTTCTAACCAGGGGTGTTCAAGGATGACTTCTTCTTTTTCAAGGTTTATGATAAAAAAATGTTGGAACATGGTGAATGAATGTTCTCCTGCAATGGTGATTTTTCTGGTGGTGAAGAAGTGGATGGTTCCTCCCACATTGCTGGTTCCATCTACATTCTTGGCTAAGATGGGCTGTGATAAATGAAAGAAGGGTAGTTGATTTTGTTGAATGAAATGAAACATCCTGTTGCTCCACTATCAATGAGGGCCAATGTGTCAACTTTTTGGTTCTGTCTGTTCTGAAGGGAGACAGGAATATGCATGGATTGTCCTTTAGAATTAGATACAAATATGGAAGCAAGTAGTTGGAGAAAAGTCATTGACTTTCCTACTTCCCTTTGGGAAAATCCTTTTGATTTAGTTCTTTCTCCTCCATTTCTAGACAAGTTTTGAGAACTTGCATAATTTGATCACAGGAGATTTCCTTGTCCTTGCTGAGTCACTGGATGTAAGATATCAAGGAGTTATCTGGGTTTCTGCTTCCTGACAGCTCCATGGTGGTGGTTCTAATGTGAGTAGGGTAATATGAAGATCACAGAGGTCTGGAAGGCAGGGTTCTTTCTTTGGAATGGTTTATCAACCAGCAGCCTGCTTTTTTGCAAATAAAGCACTTTTTGTCATGGAGTAAAGTGGTTTCTTCTTCAGATTTTAGGTGAACAAAGTTGATATCCATAGCATTTGAATCTCTCAAAGTTTGCTGGGATATGGCAGGGGCAAAGAATGGTCTTTCTCATCTGAGGGACTTGGCTCTGGCATTCTGGGTATAGAAGAGGATAGCCTTTTCTACCCAAGCTTTAAATGTGTCTGGGGCTGGAGACATCATGAAGATGGGTTGAACCAGAGATTGACTAAGTCCCAAGAAGAAATAGTGGATCAAAAATGGGTTGTTCATGATTCCCACATAGGCAGTGAGATTTTGGAATTTTACTAAGTATTCCTGGAACCTGTCATTTCCAGTTTTCTTATCAGCAAAGGCATCTTGATA
>JBBPKF010000175.1:0-16364 GCA_038089175.1 Binderoboletus segoi | reverse complement strand
GTTCTCGGTCACTGATGAAGATGTCTTTGACGATGTGTGGGACCTGGAGGAGGCTTGAGCACTGAGAGTTGAGAACAAGGTATCTGTTGATTGCGCTGACCCTGTGGAAGAACACAATGACGTTGCTCTGGAAGTGCATGAAGAGCACACTCATTCTTGCCAAGTCAAACTCTTTGATTCAGGTTCAACATGTCACATCTCCCCATACCACGAGCACTTCAAGAACCTCACAGATATCCCAGATAAGTCGTTTATGGCTGCAAACCATCAGAAATTTGTCATGACAGGCATCGGCGACATGGTAATTGAGGTACCAAATGGGTATGACTCAACCAAGCTGCAACTCACTGAAGTCTTATTCTTGAAGGAAGTCGGATACATGCTGGTGTTGATTGGTCATCTTGATGAGCTCAGGCTCTCGATGACATTTGCAGAAGGATTCTGCACTATCCAAGGATCAGATGGAGAAATGATCAGAAGAATCCCACATACCTCAAAGGGCCTATACTGTGTCGTACACAAATACGAAGTGGCCAACACTGCCAGTGAAACCATAACAGTCATGCAATTACACTGTCAATATGGGCACATTGTCCCATCTGTTGCTCAGAGTCTAGTGGAAAAGGTATTAGTCAGCAGGTTGAAACACAACAAAGGATGGAGGAACCTTCTGCAAATCCTGTGTATATGCAAAGGCGACGCGAAAGCCGATTGCAAAAGTCCATGAAGGGGAGTGTGCAAACAGCATTGGTGCACTCATTTGGTCTGATGTTTGGGGGCCGGCACCACTCCCAACACTGGGGGGAAAATGCCACTATGTCACATTCACAGATGATTACTCATGAATAACCTACCTGTACACCCTTTGCCAGAAAAGTGAAACCTTCAAGACCTACAAGGCCTTCGAGGTGTGGATTGATCATCAGCTCGCTGCCAAGGTCAAGATGCTCCATTCAGACTGCAGGGGTGAATACCAAGAAAAGGAGTTCATCATGTACCTGCAATGCCAGGAAACAGCACAGCATTTCACTGTGCACAATATCCCCAACACAACAGAATTGTGGAGTGACTCAATCGTACTATCCTCAAGTGTGTTTGTGCACTGCTCCATGTGAGTGGTTTGCCAAAGTTCCTGTGGGGAGAGGCCATGAGGCATGTCATATGGTTGAAGAACAGAACACCTACCAAGGTTCTCAGTGGCCTGACACCATATGAAATTGCTTTTGGGTGAAAGCCTGACCTGAGTAGAGTCTGCGAGTGGGGATCTGAGGTATATGCGAAAACCGTGCATGGGGGAAAATTAGCCTGGAGAGTCAATAAGGTTAAATGGATGGGAGTGGACGATAAAACAGAGAATGCTTACCAGATCTATTGGCCATCAAAGCACACAGTAACCGTCGAGTGCAACATGTACTGGTACCCCAGGCAATGTGACATCGAGGGGGAGGAAGAAGCAACCCACCTTGAAAGTGATGTCACACAGATACACTTACCAAACCAACCCCCTGCTAAGACCCAACCATCACCACCAGCTCCACCAGCCCTGACTGCCCCAGCCATCGCGGCACCACCTGAGACTGTTCCCACACAACCTCCTCCCATTTCCAATCAAATCACTCTGTCTCGCCCTAAACAAATTCGTCAGCCCAGCCAACACATGCTCAACATCATCAGCAGCAAGGCTGCCAACCCCACACCACCTCATGGAGTTCAGCTCCCTGACACCATCAAAGAAGCAACTGAATGCAAATGTGAACCAGGCAGCAGCCCTGCCATGTTTAAGGGGAAGGGTACAGCTGATGAAATACTCATGGCGAATGACTATGATGATGACGTTGAGCTGGTGCTCGTACTGAATGACACCATTGTGGAGGCCAAAGCCCTTGAATCCAGCTCACTCACTGAAGCAAAACGCTGCCCAGACTGGCTGCTGTGGGAGCAAGGAATTCGCGAGGAGCTCGACACATTAGACAAGGCAGGTACCTGGGAGCTTGCTGATGCACCTCCTAGAGCAAATATAGTTGGCTCTAAATGGGTCTTTCACACCAAAAAGGACACCACTGGCAACATCATATGCTACAAAGCACACCTCATTGCACAAGGATTTTCGCAGGTCCTAGGCATTGACTACTTTGACATGTATGCTCCTGTCACCAAGCTTGCCTCCATTTGCACCATTCTTGCCCTTGCTGCATGCCTCAACCTTGAGCTGCACCAGGTAGACATCAAGGGCATGTACCTAAACAGCAAACTGCAAGATGAAGAACGCATCTACATGCGGCAGCCGCCTGGCTATGCTGATTCAGCTCACCCCCACCATGTTTGCAGGTTGCGCAAGACACTTTACGGACTCAAGCAGAGCAGTCGCTGCTGGTATCAGAAACTAGTCGAAATCTTGGTCAAGGCCCTTGGTTTCAAACAGTGCAAAGTAGATCAAGCCATATTCATCAGGCGATCCGGGCAGTTCCTCCTCATCATAGTTGTCCATGTTGACGACTGCACTATAGCCACTTCCACTGTTGACCTCATCTATGAGCTCAAGGCCCAAATCTGCAAGCATGTTGAAATCATGGACCTAGGGGAGCTGCATTGGCTCCTGGGGATCGAGGTAACCCGCAACCGTGATGACCATACAATCTCACTTTCCCAGCACTCATACATCAATTCCATCATTTGCTGCTTTGGATTTTATGAACTCAAGGCTGTCTCTACACTGATGGAACCCCAGATCAAACTGACCACCACTCAGTTCCCCTCAACCGGTGCTGAATATGCAGCCATGCAGCACATCCCGTACCATGATGCAGTTGGGTCCCTTATGTATGCAGCACTCGGAACCTGCCCTGACATATCATATGCTGTTGCCATTATCTCATGATTCGCTAGCAATCCTGGCATGCCACATTGGGATGCTGTTAGGTACATTTACAGGTATCTAATTGGAACCAAGAACCTTTGCCTGACATACGGAGGTACAGAGAAACTACTACAGGGATACACAGATGCAGATGGGAGCATGGCAGAGGACTGCAAGGCTGTATCTGGCTATGCCTTCCTAATCGATGGAGAAGCCATGTCATGGGTGTTGAAGAAGCAGGAAATCATATCCCTCTCAACCATGGAGAGTGAGTACATTGCTGCAACACATGCCACTAAAGAAGCCCTGTGGCTTCGGTCCTTCATAGGAGATATTTTCACCCAGGATGACAGCCCAATCACACTATTCTCCAACAACAAATCCACTATTGCCCTTGCCAAAGACCACTGATACCATGCATGTACCAAGCATATCAACATACATTTTCACTTTATCTGCTGGGTAATTGACAACAGGAAGATCTGACTCATTTTTTGTCCTACAGACAATATAGTAGCTGACACGCTCACCAAAGCACTCCCATCCCCAAAGGTCAAACACTTCACCACTGAGCTTGGGCTCTGTGTGGCTTGAGAGGGAGTGTTAGATTACCAAGCATGCATGCAGCCACAAACACAACTGGTAATGTCACTCACCAGTGTGCACACAATCTGCAGTGCTACATTCCTCTGTGGATTAGATCATACAGACACCCAATGTCATCCACTCACATATTTCTTTTGTCTATTATTCCTGTGTCCTTTAGTCTCAGTACCCTATGAAGTCCGTCACCACCTTTTTCATAGCATATGTTAGTACTTGTATATAACATGTACTGTCCTGTCTCAAGCACCTCAGTTTGTTGTCCTGCACATGACTGAGGTGAGCTCTCATGTCCCTTATTGTTCTACCTATTTGTACTCACTTGTACATAGCCATCTTGTCACTGACAGGTACATACAATTTAGTTCGTTGTCCCACACATGACTGAGCTGTCTCATCACTGACAGTCGCATGCAAACAAGAGGTCATAATCTTATAAAAGTTGCCAAAACCTACCCATTAAACGTTGCTGAACAGCAATTGTGTAAGGAATTCATACAGGAAAACCTAGCCAACAGAAAAATCATCCTGTCCACTTCCCCCCAAGTGTCCCCCTTTTTCTTCATAGCAAAGAAAGATGGCAAACTCCATCCCTGTCAGGACTACAGATATCTGAACTTCCACACCGTTAAAAACGCCTACCTGCTCCCCATCATCTCAGACCTCTTCAATAAGTTCAAAAATGCCAAGTGGTTTACCAAATTCGATATTCGATGGGGATATAACAATGTCTTCATTGATGATGATAGCAGATGGAAAGCTGCCTTCATCACCATGGAAGGACTTTTTGAACCCCAGGTTATGTTTTTTGATTTCTCAAATGCGCCCCCTCACTTCCAGAACATGATGAACCATATTTTCCAAGACATGATTGCAGAAGGATGGTTAGGCATTTACATGGATGATTTAGGATTTGCCTCAGCTGATATCAAAATGCACCAAGAAAGGACAAAAAAGGTACTGGAATGATTTAGGAAAGAGAAATTATTCCTGAAACTGTTGAAATGCACCTTTGACACCCCAGAAATGAAATACCTTGGCATGGTTGTAAAGGAAGGACACGTCTGTTTGGATCCTCTCAAAGTCTGAGCAATCAAGGAATGGAAACCTCCAACAATGGTCAAGGGTGTAAGATCCTTCTTAGGGTTCTGTAATTTTTACAGGAAGTTCATCCCTGACTATGCAAACATCACCAGACTGCTTAATGACTTGACCAAAAATGATCAGGTGTGGCAATGGGAGACAGAACAACAGAACACCTTCAAACAGTTAAAACAAATCTTCATACGACAGCCCATCCTACAGATGCCAGACAACTCCAAACCTTTCACTATCATGACTGACACCTCCTTGGTAGCCTCGGAGGGAGTCCTGTTACAACACAATTCCAATGGCGAATTCCACCCTTACTCCTACCATTCACAGACGTTCCTGAATGCTGAACAAAACTACGATATCTATGACAGAGAATTACTTGCGGTTATCCATGCACTGGATACCTGAAAACACTACCTGCGTGGTGCAGGACACCCCATTACCATCTTCACCAACCATAAAAACCTGATGTTCTTCAAATCTCCCCACAAGCTTTCCTGACAGCAGGCTTGATGGATGCTGTTCCTCCAAGACTTCAATCTACACTTTGTAAGCATACCTGCTGCCCAAGTCGCCCTGGCAGATGCCCTATCCCACTATCCTTACCCCACCATGTATGAAAACGATAACAAGGACATTGTCCTCCTTTCCGATCACCTCTTTGTTAAACTGTTGGACCTCTCCATCGCCAATAAAGTCATTCACTCAACCAAAACTGACCCCTTTGTCATAGATGCACTCCAGATGATATCGGACGGAACTTCCCCTATTACTCACTATCCAATATCAGACTGGAGGTTCAAACAAGGTCAACTCTTCTTTCAAAATTGGCTCTATCTACCCCCTGGACAATGGGAAGATATTGTATGACACTGTCACATGTCCAAACTGGCAGGGCATGGTGGAGTTTTCCACACCCAGGTCTTAGTCATAAGAGATTACTGTTACAATTTTCCCTCTTTCTTCTTCTTTCCACATACACTTGTCACTACTTCTTGTTACTTTCCACACACTCTTGGCTCCAACACCTTCTACATGGTGCCACTTGTATGTTTATCCTCTTTCTTACCTTGTGTTTACTTCTTCTTCTTTACATCCTCAAATACAGACACTACCCCACGTACTAAGTCCACTCAGGCACAGTCTTACACAAGACCACATCATCTTTCACCCTATTCCCTAGTCCTTCCTTCATGTTCTGTAACATTCTATGGTGCCATTTTCCTTTTCTGCTCTTCTCATCCAGGATGGCATCATGATCTTTTACCTTCTATTGATTTCAATACCGGCCCTCAACTACCTCTTGTCTCTGTATATAAGTCACTACTGCACACCATAGTCTCTATCTTGTTCTCTTTGTATTCTCCTGCAATCAAGAGCATCATCTTTCTTAGGCTTTGTCACCCTAAGTTAGTGATCCTGACCTAGTGGAGTACACTGTCTTGCACTGCTGTGTTCTCAAGCGTCACCAAGCTGCATCACTGTAACCTTGTCGTCCAACCGAATGGTATCAAGTCTGTCAGGATTGTTGTTCCATGGAAGTGTCATACCCATGCAGAATGTTCACACTGGAATAGGGTGCTCTCTCACCTTGTGCGTCATCCAGCTGTAGCTGTAGTACTAGGAAGAACTCTAGAATAGCAAGTCTCTTGCTTGCAGCATAACAATTACTGGTGGCCTGGCCTTGCCACCTTCATCCGAAAATTTGTTGCCAGATGCCCTGATTGTCAGGCATGCAAAGTCAACATGCACCCTATCAAACCACTGTTTGCCCCCATTCCCTCCAATGCTACCCAGCCATTCCAACAAGTATCAGTAGATCTGATCATGGACCTTCCCTGTTCGCAGGGCTATGACTCTGTCATGGTTGTGGTTGATCATGGCCTTTCAAAAGGGATAATCTTTATGCCCTTGTACCAAGACTATCAATGCTGCCAGAGTAGCAAACCTCTTTTTCCACAATGTATTCAAGTGATTTGGTCTACAGGACAGAATTATCTCGGATCATGGACCCCAGTTTGCATCCACAGTAGCCATTGAACTAAGCCAAATCCTAGAGTATGACCTCGCCCTTTCCACAGCATATCATCCACAAACAGATGGACAAATGGAATGAATGAATCAAGAATTGGAAACATACCTTAGGATGTTTTATGCCACCACCCCCGAAACATGGGTAGACCTCCTCCCTTATGTGGAGTTTTGCCACAATAATGCACCACATTCCTCCACAAAGATGACCCCATTCTTCATCATGCTTGGATACGAACCCCAAACCTACCCCTCTCTCAGTAAATCATTTATCCTGTTCATGGAAAACAGACTGGAAAAGTTGGCCAATGCACAAACAGAAGCACTAGCAGCTCATGAAAAGGCCGCTCTTATCATGAAAAACCATCTCTGACATCAACTCCCCTCATGGAAAACCAGAGATAAAGTATGGCTAGAAGTCAAGAATCTTCAATTCCCTGGATGCACCCCCAAACTGTCACAAAGGCGGTATGATTCATTCTCCATTGTCAAGGTGATATCGCCTAAAGCTCCCAATCACATGGAAGATCCACCCAGTATTCCATGCCTCTCTCTTATCTGAGTTGGAATTTGGAACCCCATTCCTATCTCTACCACCAGAAGAAGTAGAAGGCAAAGAACAATATGAGATTGAAGCCATCATGAGTCACAGAGGGTCCACCCGACAGTGCCACTATCTCATCTGATGAAAAGGGTACTCCTTGGCAGAGGATACATGGGAACCCAAAGGAAATTTAAGCGGAGCTGCCAGCCTCCTCAAGGTGTATAAATACCATCACTCCCTCTAAAAACCCATGTCCCACCTCACCCAATGATTCTTCAATGAAGCACTCTGTCAAGAGATTGACATTGACTGTAAACACAAACTCCTTCATTTCAACCCCCATTTCAATGCCCCCACTCCGAATATCCCATTCAACCAAGAGTATCATTACAAACAAAATATCATGACTTGCTGCTCGTCCTCAATCTCATCCCCATCCTTGTCCACCGTTGAACTCGCCCAACAACTTAGGGATCACCAAGTCACCCCACCCCCTGAAGAAGGCAAATATTATCCTGCCCCACCCAATGTCTCTCCACTGTCCTATGAGGAGGTTGTCCAAGCAGCTGCCCGAGGATCAGGATACCCCCTCACTCTACCTGACTGCATCCCCCTCCATATACACCGTCTCCCCCTAGTCCAATGACAATATGTTTACATCGCCACCTTAAAAGACCCTGGCCTCCTCTTTCTCATTGAATACAAAAACTTTTTCATTTGCTCTGACACTCTTCCGTCTCTTGTTCATACATATCATTTATTATGTGTCACCAGAAACTCCTTCTCTATGATTACCCCTTCCTTCATTAATGTCTCCCATATTGGACTTGCAGGGCAGGCTCTTGTAGAGGCAATCCAAAGTCTATTGGACACCCTTGACAATGCAGGACTTGTCAACGTCATCAATGGTTTGTCTCCCATCATGTTCCATGATGTCATTGCACCTCTCCTCCCCACTCTCACCGAGACTGAATACTTGGACTACTTCACAGAATCCCCAGTCTTACCCTCTCTCCCAAAACCTGTCCCTGCACCACACTCCCTTGAGGAACGTCTTGCATCTACCCCAGCTCCCTTTCATCCCATACCTTCCATTCACAGGTTTAATCCAATTTCTCAAAACTGGAAAGACAGTAAACACCCCATCCAACCTAAGACAACATGTGTTGACCCTTCACATGTGGAAGAAGATGAAGCCACCCAAAGGGAGAATGTCAAGAGTACATCAGTATCTCCTACCCAACATTGTTTCCTATGCAATGAACCCAGACATCTTCATGCCTCATGCCCCCAATATAAATGCCCTTATTGTCAGAAGGTCCAGCCTCACCATTGGGCATCATCTTGCCCATCACATACTTGTGGCCACTGTGGCATCATGGGTCACATCACAGACAACTGTTCACTCAAGGAAAAGACTCATCTCATCTGGGAATGGGAGATCTGACTGAAGTCTGGAAGTCTTCAGGCTAGACCGGGGGTAATGTTACAAATTTCCCTCATTTTACTCTTTCTCACTTTCTTGTGTTTCTGTCTATGAATTATCGTGACTCATCTACTTCCCTGTGTAGTAATAGGACTCAATGTACTCATCATAGGGGTAGTTCTCACTCATCTCTTTCTTGCTTTGTACATACTAAAGTTCGGGCACTTCCCCTCTGACTAAGGTCACTTCTCTTTTGTTGCCCGTACTGATACTGAACATTCTTTCATGTTCTTTCACCTTCTTGCTTCATCATCCACAGTAGTTCTATGACATTCTCTCACTTTCCTTGGACTCACCCTAAAGTGGCCCCCCCTCTGTATATAAGTTGCTACTGTGCATCTGTGTTTGGTATCTAGTTCTGCACAATTCTACCTGCATTGTAACTTCATCTTTCTTAGGCTTCACTGCCCTAAGTTAGCTATTTTGGCCTAGTGGAGAGCACCATCTTGCTCGCTGTGTCCTTGTGTGTCACTGTGCTGCGACCCATTGTATTTCAACTGTTGAGCTGTCCAGTTGCCCCAACCTTGTCATTGGTTGTTCATCGTCTCAAGTGAGTATGTCACAAGAGCATCTAAGTGGGTGAAGCCCCTCTAGATACAAGTTACAACTACTGCATAACACTCGGAGGAGAGACTGATTGACTTCAACCTTTCAACTGTCATGGATGAAGGAGTGGAGGTGATTGATCGCTCTTTGTTCGTCCCCGTTGTCGACTACAGCCTTGATTCATCGTATGGACCAGGGGTCAACTGTGTTCAACCACGACCAGTCCAGGAGGGAGTGCGGCACACTGCTGCTCATGACTATGACCTCCTTCTTTGATCAGGGAAGAATTTTTGTTACCAAGGGAGGCACTGCTCCTGCGCTCTTGATGACATCTTTCTCTTCAAGTAATTTATAACCACCAGTGGATCCAAATCCCTGGAATGCATGCTTGGTTTCAGGGAGTAACTTAACCTCAATAATCTTTGGGACGCCTATTTGCTCAATGATGAGTTGTGGGATTCTGTTTCCCTTAGAGATCTCAAAGTCCTTGTTGGTGTTGTTGCATAGGAGGACGAGGATATTCCCCCTATAGTCAGTGTCACTAGTACCAGCTCCAACATGTATTCCCTTTTTTGCTAGACTGCTTCATGATGCAATCCGCCCATATGTACCATCGGGGAGGGCCATCTGAATGCCTATGTTTATTGTGTTTTGTCCTCGTTTTGGTATCTTTTTTGTTTCTATGGTATATAGGTCAATACTGGCGGCATTGTCAGAACCTCAGGTTGGGAGAATTGCATCAGGATTCACATGTTTGATCAGGAGGACAAAGGTGTTGTCAGACAGGTCTTTTGATGCACTCTGTTTCGAAATAGAAGACACTTTCAATTCTTTTACTACAGATGTACATGAGGGCACGGTAGTTTGACCTGCAGCTACTGTGCGAGTCCAAAACCTGTCTCCTTCATGATTGCTCTGACTTTCTCCATAATATCTTCGCCATCTTGGTACTCAATGAGGCGATTTTGGAATGTAAACTGGCACATTTGATGCCAAGGATGGAAGTGATCTTTACATGGCCAGGGGACAGAGCATTTGGTGCACTTTCCTTTAGCACACACTTTGCCAATATCCATGGGGACCCCAGTTCCTCCGAAAGTTCCAGACATGTTTGGACTGATAGCCTCCACTTTCGGTTGCAGAGCACTAGAGGAAGAGGCCTTGTTATTGGCCAAGGAACAGTATGATGACTGGCGGGGTATGAAGGCATTTCTGGCTTTCTGGGATCAGATCTCATGGTCTACCTGGTCAGCTCAGACAAGTTTCATCTCCCACTGTGCAAATGTCCAGCTCTCGAGGAAGTGGAAGTATATGCATTTGACCATTTCAACAATGGCTGATCTGACATTGGCCCATATAGTGTTGATAAGGGTGTGGGCATGCATGCATTCATTGTACTCAGCTTCATCCATGAGCTGTTGTACTTGGATGAAGTATTCCTCAATGGACTTGGACAACTTTTGTTTGTTGTTGAGGAGTTTTCTCTTTGCATCCCAGCGCAGAGATGGGGGCTGAAATGCCTTTCCGAGATCCACTTGGAAACTTCAGAAGGTGTTGAGACAGTGTTGGTAGCAGGTTACGTAGAGATCAGCGAATACACCCACTGAAGTCCCTGTCTTTATGTACGACAGGACTATCATAATCTTTTGGTAGTCATTTGGTTCCTCTGGGAATCCCTCGAGATACAGAGTGACTGAACACCACCAAGAGACAAATTCCGCTTTGTTGCCATCGTACAGCTCTGGTTTTGCCATGATGGACTTGCTGACCGGCTATATTGGCAATGCGACTCGCAGCAATGGTCTGCTGACTTCCAGCTGAGCCAGTCAGGGTGGTGTAGAAAGGGGACAACATGGGGAGGAGAGAGAAGGCATGGGTGGAGGCCCAGCTGTCATGGGGTTGATTTGATATTTGGTATCCCAAGCTTGGTAATGTTCCTCAAATGAAAGGAGGTGTGTATGTGCAAACCTGCTGAGTATGTCAGCAGGGACTGATGAAGAGAGTTGCCCAGGTTGTGGCAAGGTGGGCATATCTGGGTGGTTCATTCTATAGAAGGGTTGCATGTGTGTAGTTGATTCAGAGGAGATGGCGGGAGTGGGAGCATGTGCTTCCCAGGGGTTCGCATTAGAGGCAGCTGTAGATAGATGAGAGGGGGGGAAAGGGACCATGGACATTGTTGCAGCTTTGTACAAGTATGCCTAGGATCAGATCTGGGTGTGTACACCACTATACTCGTATCTAGAGGAATTGATTAGCATAAGATGGGTGGGAAGATATCTACAGTTGAAGTCCATGGGCAAGAGTTGGATTACATGCTGGGGGGAACTGGAGGTATCTGTCTGGCTTCGACAGCAATACTTGTTAATGGTAGTATGCCAATGTGACAATATCTGTAATCATGCAAACGGGGAGCGTTGTCGATGCACTCTATGCTTGGCAGCCCTTGCCAAGTAAGGCCCCTAGGGCACTATGGGAATAGCAACTTTGTCCTTATTTAAACGGCAGACAACCATATGAATAGCATGAATCAGGTGCTAGTCCTGCTGAATGGGTTACAACCAGGTGTAGGTTTCCCTTAAGCCTGAAATCCAGCTATGGTACCAGCAGTAAAAACTAGCCACAGTGAAAGGTGACAACTAGGCAGTGGAGTGTGTGAGAGAGTTCATGAGGCAAGTAAGGTGGAGTAGAGAGGTTTGGAATATGTTAGATGCAACTCAAATTGAGACAAGCTCCAGGAAACTCACAAGACAAGAGAATGAATAATTATTCCAAACCTGGGGAAACATACATGCTTGGAGTCTGATATATATACTACCTACTTCAGGGTGGGTCTGATGGTATAGAATGTGATAGAATATCATAGAATGTTCTGTGATGATGTGAAGAGGTGAAAGTAAAAAGAGTTCTGACACATTTTCGTCATGTTTGATTTGGTCAGGGGTAGTTTTGGCCATACCGCTTCGAAAGTGTAGAGGTCTGCGGTGTAGCGAGGCACGAGCGGGGCCACAGAGCATGGTCTTCGGACGAAAACAGCGCAGGTTTTCTCCTTCCTGCGCCTCCACCTGCCCACTCGTCCGCCGTCGTGGTTCCACCACGCCTTTCGTCGCACCCACCCACCACTCCCAGACCTCAAACAGTTCGTTTTCGGTGCCTCGCAGCTTTTCCTCACCCTGGGGTCCCAGGCACGCCAGCAAGCCCCTTCCGGTGAGTCTCCAAACCACTACGAAGCGATCTCACCCGCCCTCGCAGCTCACTCTTCGCCCGGGTCTGCTCTGCCTGGGGCCGAAAAGCGCTACGCGCTTTTGCCCGACCCCTCCCGCACCTCTCGCTCGCATCACTCCCTACCTACTCCGCATCACCTCTCACGTCGTGCCACCCATAGCGATGTACAAAGAGGTCTATTTAAAGTCTTTCTCAGAAAATGCACTCGGTAAGTACTCGCCCTACATGAAATATGGTGGGATGGTGGGAGATCCGGGAAAGAGATTACACTATGTACCACATTACTTGGAGTAGTCAAACTGTGGGAGATAACAATGATAACCTTATACTAGGAGGCAGATCAAACCAGGATTGTGGCAGCTGAGAGCTCCTGATGTTACCACCGTAAGTCGTGAGACCCCGCAATGTAAAGTGCAAGCTTTGCCGCATAGACACATGGACTGACAGCGAAGGCGCTGTCCAAAAGTGGTTCGCTACTCTTCCCGTCGCGTCCCCCCAGGCCACGGCCTCCCTCTCAGACATGGAGTGCTACATCTGCCACAGATTGGTCGAACGTCACGAGTATCCTCGTCATGTTAGCTCGCATTCGCGGAATGCCTTCCTTGAACAGTCCTACGAAGACGTGGGAATTCGTAGGCATCCTCAGCCGCCGACGGACGTCGCTCTCGGGGACTTTAGCTATGACACGGCTGACTACGATCATCACGGTACCGTATTTCCTGCGTACTCTACTCCACGCTTGTGAGCTCGCGCCCCACTAGAGCACGATCATCTTCTGCCCTCGGCAACATCAAATGAGCAGTCTCAGTTGGACGATCTCGATGATTCTTTTGCGCGCCTCGACCCCGCCAACTATCGGGAAACACGCATTCTTTCGTCTCGCTCTCCACCTCGTACCACAGTGGTTCACGATCGTGGTCCCCAACAGGAGACATCGAGAAGACAGCCTAACCAATCAAACGCCTTTCACCTGTGGCTCAAGAACCCTACGTGCAGCTCTCCGGCATATACGACAATAGATGGGCAAAAGGACGACTCAGATTTGCAGGCGGATAAATTTATCCAGGCTGCTCAGGTCCTGCAGGGTACTACTAGGGAGGATGTTGTCAGGATCGTGAAAGAGTTCCAATCTTTCTCGGAGACTCAAACAGATACGTGTCTGGCGTTGGTCAGGAAGGTCCCAATTTTTCCTGTAGGATGGTCTGTTGCTTGCCGTTCATTTGCCTGACATACTTGCAGGGTTTGGTTGCGTATACTTACACGCATTTGATCATGTGTCCTCGTCGTGGATGGTTTTCTAGTGACGAATGGTCGGATCGAATATCCGATCTGCAACAGTTGGTAGAACGTTGGACACGGGATGGTGATATACTATGCATTCTGTCATGTTACACAATAAGGAGGAGGCTGCACGAGCTTCTTCGTAAAGTTTGTGGTCTTTGTTTCACCCTCCGGGTTCGGCTCATTGTTTTCAGACAAGGGTTGGTGCCAGGGAGCATAAATGTAATCCGGCACTGCTGAACGGGACAATGGTGCTGAAATATGACATCCTCAATTTGGCAGCCTCGGTGGCGCTATCCGTCACTGGTCCGCGGAAGGATGATATTTTGGAACAACGCGGAGGTCAGACCGAAAATCTTGTTGAGCTTTTCCACAATGTAAGTGCTTGTCCTGAGTTCAAAAACCGCCGGAATGAGGGCTGAAAGGGAACTTAGTTGCTCGAAGCTGAGGTCGAACTTGAGGAGTGGTATCGAAGGTGCTTTTTTAATGCACTCATCCTGTTTTCAAAGGAAACCGGATGTTGTCCCCGTGGTATTTACCTTGCTGAGGGTGGAATCAACGATCTCGTACCGGCGAGTCAAGGAGGGTTTGGTTTAGTTTACAAAGGCAGGGTTGGTTCTCGCCTAGTCGCCGTGAAGGCTATCAAACGAGACAGTAGTGTAAGTTTGCCGGAGTACAAGAAGGTAACGACATACGCGGACGCGTGCTTGAGCAACCTCTGACTGAGACTTTTGACCCCAGCAACTCTCCAAAGAGGCAATTGTTTGGAGACATCTACGTCATCCCAACTGTCTGCCGCTTTACGGTGTCTATCATATGCCTACGGGAGGTCCTAACATAAGCGTTGCGCTCGTCTCTCCCTGGATGGACCAAGGGACCCTACTCCAGTATCTGGAGCTCAACCCCAAAGCAAACCGAACAAAGCTGGTGAGCGGAAGTTTCCACGCCAGCATAATTAACTTATCGATTGTGTAGATATTGGATGTGGTCAGGGGCCTGGATTACCTACACTCGATGCAACCGCATGTTGCCCATCGTGATATCAAACCAGTATGTTTGACCCTTTCTCCCTGACCCTAATATTCACCCTGTGTGTGTCCGCAGGACAACATCCTGATTACAAATAGTGGACGTGCATGTCTCGCGGATTTCGGGCTCGTATCAGCATTCGATACAGATGATCGCTTCCAAACTGCTACAGAGCAGGTCGTCATGGGTGGTACATGCAATTACATGGCCCCGGAGATCTTTAATGCTGGGGACAAGGTAGCGAAGCGCAAGGTGAACAAACGAGCGTGTGATATGTATGCGCTGGGTTGTACTATCTATGCGGTCCGTGTGTGGCTCTCATTGTTCGAACGATGCCTGAGTTGTTTGTAGGCTCACGCAGGTAGACACCCTTTCCACGGGATACACGCTGGACTGGTGCGCGAAAAGGTCCGATCCAACCAACGACCACAGTTTCCAAAGGGCAAGATCTCTCTTGACATGTGGAGCTTTGTCGAGAACTTGTGGGGCCCAGATCCATCAAAACGCCTGACGGCTCCGATGGCTCTCGGTTGGATGGAGGTGAAAGCTCGCCAGGAAGGTGTGGATGCAAGCACCGCGCCGCTCGAAGAAGAATGGGTGTGGAGGGACCCCATTGACGATAGATGTCTGTGGTCTGTATCCATTTGAAATGAAATCGCGAGTTTCGGGAACCGGGATTGAAAGGGTGGACTGATGCACAAGCTGTTCACCTGCGGGGTGATTCGAAGCAAGCTGGATATTGAACGCACGCCCCACCAACAACTCCACTGACAGCGTCATGATTAAGGAAGCGGCCGATGCCAATTGTCAAATTCCTCGGAACGGCAGAAGGTTCGTCGCTCCAGTGCTATTGCGGAATGCTGGTATCGAGTAGTACATATGATTAATCTCGAGTTTCTTTCAATACCACACCGAAGTTTCCGACAAAAACGAAACATGGTGTTCATACTCCATAGCTATCATGATCCTATGGTTCTGTCTTTCAAGCAACCCAGGGAAGCGACATACTTCAAGAAGACATGGATGATAGGGTTGACCCCTCTTTCCGGTTGTACCTACGAATAAGCATGAAGGTGCGAGGCATCGCCTTCTGTCTAATTACTCATCTGAAATCTGTTTCCATACATTCCATTTCGTCAAGGGATCCTGAAGCTGGTCACGCGCTAGCCCTGCGTTCGCAAGATCACTCCTCGTTGGTAGTGGCCTCATCCACGGAGGGAACAAATGCTTGTTCGAAATTGGAGGCGAGGTGGCCCGCCTGAAGATCCGTTTGTCTCCCGTGAAGCTTGCTTTACTGCAATCGATGCAGCGGGTATGGATAAGGTCTATCAGCTGATCCTTTGCTGCCTCGGTTGCAGTGACTGATTGGTTTATTGGCCAATATGCTATGGAAGCGCCGCTATACTTCGTGACGCACACCGCGTCATTCCACCATCCTTCCGCTGACAGCTGGTCAGCGGCTCCAACAACCACGACGATCTGTGGGGAGAGGTCACCCCCGTAGATGTGATTGAAACGCTCCCATTGTAATCCGACGTCCTCGTCGTCTTTTTCTACGCAGAATATGAGGAGATCTGCTCCTAGTTTGACAACCAAGTCCTTCTTCGTCTCGTCCCTGCCCTTGGATAGGGTAAGTTTTCGCTGAACCTGATAAACGCGAAACAGGTGCT
>JBBPKF010000174.1:0-16424 GCA_038089175.1 Binderoboletus segoi | reverse complement strand
CTGAATGTACTTAAGGACTTCTGCACACCATGTATTCTCCTTAGTATGAATATTGACTAAAGTCTCTCCTCCAACTCCTGCCCAACCCTGACCCATTAACCATCTATGTAAATAAGTTGAAAATGGATGATAACAACACTGACCAGATTTTGAATGTCCTTCACAAATGTTTCAACAACTTCAAAGAAGAAAGCCAGAAGAAGAATCAAGTTGAAGAGCCTAAAGCAGATTTTTGAAACAGAGGATAGTTAAGTCAACTACTACTCCTTCTAGCTCATGCCTTTTTCCTATATTCATATTTGATAACAAAGGATAATCTATGAAACTCTCTCTGTCCTTATCCTCAGGGGGCAAAGTGAAATCCATCAACATTAAAGCTCTGCTTGACAGTTGAGCAACTGGCTCCTTCATTTCTTAGAGATTTATACTAAGAAATAATCTCTCATTCTCTAAACTTCCCAGACCAATTACCACCCAAAACACTGATGGAACTGATAACTGTACTGGCATGATCTGTTTTGAAACTAAATTACACATAACAATGCTTGAGAAAGAGCTGCTGTTGCACTGGCAGAAGTTCTATGTTCTGGACATTAGAAAGGAAGATGTTATTCTGGGACACCCATGGCTCAAACACCACAGCCCTTTTATCAGCTGGAAAACTGGAAAACTAGTTGTAAACCAGCAACAAAATCTTGAACTGTGTACCCATTTGAACCATTTCTTATGAAATGTTACTCTGTCAACAATGCTTGCCTGGCAAATGGAACTGGTAGAAGTGTTACGCTGCAAGTGAGAGACTTGCTATACTAGAGTCCTTCCTAGTACAACAGCTATGGCTGGATGATGCACAAGGTGAGAGAGCACCCTATTCCAGTGTGAACATTCTACATGGGTATGACTCTTCCATGGAACAACGACCTTGACAGACTTGATACTGTTTGGTCAAGTTGACAAGGTTACAGTGAAGCAGCTAGGCAATGCTTGAGAACATAGCTGTGCAAGACAGTGCACACTACAAGGTCAGAATAGCTAACTTAGGGTGACAAAGCCTAAGAAAGATGATGCTCTCGATTGCAGGGAGATACAAGGAGAACAAGATGCCGATCACTATGTGCAGTAGTGGCTTAAGTACAGAGACAGTGAGATGAGGGGAGGCATATGGAATGTGAGAGAATATTGGAGAACTTTAGTAAAAGGGATGAGTAATATGCTGCAAATGACCAAGGTATAGAATCGAATGGAAGGTAGTAGAAACCGGCATCTGGTAAGCAGTGAAACCTGAGCTATTCAGGATAGTGTCCATAGTGAAGAAGGTAAAGTGCTAGAAGTAATCGAAGAGTGAGAGAGAGAGAGAGAACATACTAAGGACTCCATGTAGTAGGTGCTGGAGATAAGTGTCTGCGAATGCAAGAGGGAAAAGTATGTAACAAAGAAAGATAAGAAGAGAAAATCGTAACAAGAAGTAACACTCCCAGACATGTATAAGGAGTTTGCCAATGTTTTCCAGAAACCACCAAAAGGAGAGTTACCCCCACACCAGGGAAGATTTGACTTCAATATCAAGAAGGATGACAACTTTGTACCAAAAGTGGCTAGGATCTATTCATTGAATCTGGCTGAGGCCATGATGTGCAAAGAGTTTGTTAAGGAAAACTTGGAAAATGGAAAAATCATATCTTCTATCTCAACCCAAGCCTGATCATTTTTCTTCATTGCAAAAAAAGATGGTAAACTATGACTGTGCCAAGACTATTGATATCCCAATGGGTGTACTATCAAAAATACATACCCCTTGCCTATTATTATCCCCAACATTTTCAATTGGTTCAAAAATGTCAAACACTTTACCAAGTTTGACATTTGTTGAGGATACAACAATGTTCTAATTGACAATGACAGCAGGTAAAAAGCCACTTTTATCACCCCAGAAAGATTGTTTGAACCACAGGTCATGTTTTTTGAATTCTTGAATGCACTCCCCCCATTTCCAAGCTATGATAAACCACATCTTCAGGGATATAATTACTAAGGGGTGACTTGAGATCTATATGGATGATTTAGGGTTTGCATCAGCCAATCTCACTACTTATCAAGAAAGAACACAGTGGATACTCCTACAGTTTAGGTGGGAAAAACTATATCTAAAGCTATCTAAATGCACATTCAACTCTGATTTCATGGAATGCCTTGGAATGATTGTCAAGGAAGAAAAAGTCTGTTTGGATCTGACAAAAGTATCTGCTATCAAAGAATGGAAATCTCTGATCTTGGTCAAAGGAGGTCAATCTTTCTTGGGATTTTGCAACTTTGACTGAGGATTCATACCCAACTATGCTGACATCATAAGGCCTCTGAACAATTTAACCAAGAAACTGAACCCCTGAAGTTAGAGAGACTCACAACAGAAAGCTTTTGAAATGCTGAAAACCATCTTCACCACTGACCCCATACTAGATAACACAAAACCCTTCACAATTATGATGGATGCCTCATTAGTAGCATCAGGAAGGGTCCTGTTTCAGAAAGACAGGAACAAAGAATATCACCCATGTGCCTATCCCTCTCAGATGTTGATCAATGTGGAAAGGAATTATGACATCTATGATAGAGAATTGCTCACAGTTATCCACACACCAGATCATTGGAGACACTACTTACATGGCACTGGACATCGAGTTCTTGCTTTCACAGATAACAAAAACTTGATGTTCTTCTGATCTTCCCAGAAGCTATTGCAATGACAGGGATGATGAATGTTGTTTTCCACAACTATGATCTAGTATTCACCACAGTCCCCACCTTTCATGTTTCCCCAGCTGACACATTATCAAAATATCCATATCCTGCCACTTTTGAACAGGATAACACTGACATCACTCTTCTACCTGATCATCTGTTCATTCAGAAATCAGACCTTGCTATTGCAGATAAAATGATCCCATCATCCCAATCTGACCCATTTATCATCAAAGCCCTTCAAGTGATTTCAGATACATCCTCCCCAATTGCCAGATATCCTTCCTTCAACTGGATGTTTCTCCATGATTAATTATATTTTCAAAAAAAACTATACATAACCTCTGCCCACTGCACTGCAATTGTCCATTACTGCCATGAATCACTGACCATAGGACATGGGGGAGTCTTCCATACTCAAACCTATGTTATGTGCAACTACTGAGGGCCTGGCCTGGCCACCTTGGTCCAAAAATTCATTGCTGGCTGCCCTATGTGTCAGGCACATAAAGTCAACACCCATCCTCCCATTTCCCCTTTGTCATCCATTTTGTCTATGGCCACCTGCCCATTCCACACACTCTCAGTCAACTTAGTCACAGATCTCCTAGCCACTCAGGTTTCAATTCTCTTATGGTCATGGTTGACCATGGCCTTTCAAAGGGAGTAATCCTCATCCCCTGTACCAAAACAATCAACACCATGGAAGTAGCAACCCTTTTTATTGAACATATCTTTCCTTGATTTGGACTTCATGATAAGTTGATTTCAAATTGTGGACCTCAATTTGCATCGGCATTTTCCATGGAACTTGCCTGATTACTATAATATGAAATCACATTGTTCACTGCATACCACCCCCAAATGGACAGTCAGACTGAAAGAGTAAATCATGAGATAGAAACATACCTTTGAATTTTCTGTTTAACCAATCTGAACTCTTGGGTTGACATCCTTCTGGCAGTCAAATTCTATCACAATTCTTCTATTCATTCCATCACCAAAGCCACCCCCTTCTTGCTTATGTTAGGATATGAACTGTGATCCTACCCCCCAATAGGAAAATTCTTTCTCCCTGCCCTAGAAACCTGTCTTTCTGCTTTGGAAAAAGCCTGAAAGGAAGTGTCAGCTGCACATGAAAGGGCTTGCCTCCTCATGAAACATCACATACACTTCAAATTTAAACCCTGGAAAGAGGAAGATAAGGTTTGGTTGGAAGCTCACAATCTCAGATTTCCTGGCAGATTGCTGAAGCTGTCACAATGACACTACAGACTGTTTCCCATTGATAAGGTGATCTCTTCACTAGCTTATTGCCTCTGACTTCCATCAACATGGAAAATTTACCTGGTATTCCATGCATCCTTCCTCTCTTCATTCAGAAGCACCCCTGAGTATGGAAACCCATTCCCTGAACACCCTCCTGATCAAATTGAAGCTGAGGAACAATATAAAATGGAAGCCATTCTGAGTCATCATGGCTCTACCTGATGGCACCATTATCTCATCTGTTGGAAGGGCTGTTTGTTAGCAGAGAATACCCAGAAACCAGAGTCAAATTTGAAAGAAGCCAATACCCTGCTCAAAGCTTATAAACATGTGCATCACTGGGATCAAAGTGACACCTCTGCCTGCTAAACATTTTCATACTATGTTTCTCCAAACCATCTTACCCATGTCTTCATCCTGTGCCCCCACCATGCCTGAATCTTCACATTCCTTGCCACCCTCTTCCCCTTTGTCCTCTACTTGTGAACTTGCCCAAGGAATTAGAGACAAGTTGCTGTCTTCATTCAACCCAGAACTATATCCCTATGGCTTCCCTTCTGAAAGTGCCCCATCCTTTGATACCATGGCCTGATTCCCCATCATTCTTCCTGATCCCATACCACTTTGTATTACCAGACTTTCTCCTGAACAATGTCATAACATCTTCATAGCTGTCCTGGAAGACCCAGGACATCTTTTGTTGTTGAACATTCTCTCTTATTCCTTGTGTCATTCATTATGTCAAATTTAGTCCATATCTTTCACCTTCTTGCACAAGCCCAGCAGGCACACACATTCATCACCCCATCATTCACCACCACCACTCATCTAGGAATCACTGGGCAGTCCCTTTCTGAGGTTCACATTTCCCTCTTAACTGCATCCAACTTGGCCAGCTTTTGTGACATTATTGACTGCCTATCAGCAAATTTATTCCAAGACCTGTTGAAACTTGTCCTTTTCACATTTTCAAAAGTGCAGTATGGCAGATACCTTGCCCACATTCCCAATGCCCCTAAGAGATTACCCTTGCTGCTCCCCACTCCATCCTCTCTTAAATGTCATTTTTCCTTGGTTTTCTTCATGTTTTCCCCCACAGATCAGAAAATGCATACCATGCATGTTAGTTCACCCCCATCTGACAAAACTGGAGAAATGAGAAGTGCTCTGAAGTACCCTGATTGGAATGCATTCATCCCACACAGCTTGACCAACTTGTGGTAGAAGCCATTGCTAACCACCTCTTCTCTCCATCCTCTAATGAACCTGGAAAACTGCTCTACTCTCCCACCACACAGCAATGGGTGTTCCAAATTTCTCTTCTGCTTCTGCTTGTTGCCTTCTTCCTTTGCACTCTCCATTTCTCTATGGACTCATCCTTCATTTGTGTAGTAATAGGACTTGACACTCTTGTTGCCTTCATCATTACACTGCATCTTTTGCTTTCTCTTTACCTTCTTCAATACAGATACTGGCCTCCTAACTAAGCTCTCTCACACTTAGTCACTATTGTGTCCTTCCATCATTCCATCAGTTTCTTTTCCTTTCCATATGATGCCATCCACAGTTATTATTTCATGCTCTATCTCTTTCTATAGACCAGCCCTTAACCAGCCATGCTCTGTACTTAGGTTGTTATATTGCATTGTGTTCTGTATCTAGTTCTGTGCAATTCACCTTGTCTTGCCAGGCTAGCATCTTTATTAGAAGTCACAACCCTAGGTTAGCTATTTGGTCTAGTGAAGAGTGCTGTATCGCTTGCTGTGTTCTCAAAGTGTTGCCTTGCTGTGACACCACCTTTTCAACTGTTGAAGCCATCCAGTTGTTTTGACTGAGTTAAGTGGTTGTTTGTTGTCTAGCATGGACATCATATCACCTTGAATAGGGAGACCATCACTCCTCAGGTGCTAGCTTGCAAGTACTGCATAACAAAAGAACTAGATCCTCTTGCTCACAGGTGTTGTCCTGCTGAGCATATCTCATCACCATTGCTGATCAACCCTATCACTGAACTACTGGACCAGGATCTCACACAGACCCTTGGGCCTCTTCTTCTCATTGCACCACCCACCAACCCCAACCCACCAAACATTACACCTCCCCTCTTATATCAGCCTGAATCAGAAAAGCTCTAAGAACTGCCCAGTCATCTCCAGGCCTGTCTTTGCCTGTACTCCTTCATGTAATTCACTGTGCCATCAGTGAACAGATCAAATAATCATATTCTACTAGATCTCCTACACCTACACCTTCTTCATCCCGACCTTCTTTCCCTTCTCCTCCTTCTTTACCAGGACCAGGATCCCTCATTGTCATAACCCCTCCCCAGTCACCTTCTCCCTCCATGGCAGAAATCAAAGCCACCCTCCTGGAGCCCTTCTCAGGCAAGTCAGAGGACACCCAGAGATGAATGAAGGCCATAAAGGCCTACTTTACAGTAAACACTGTGCTATTTGTACAAGATGTGAATAAACTTTGTACCACACTTAATCAGATGGGTAGCAGAAGAAGCAGCATGTTCACCAAACATTGGTATGACAAGATTGCAGATGCCAGCATGGCTGCTGTAGATAAAATCTTCGATAAGATGGTTGAAGACTTCAATGCCACATTTTACCCAGTTGATCAAGTGTCCAACACTGGCTATCACTTGGACAGATTCAGACAACACTGACAGAAGAATGATGCCAGAGAATGGGACAATGGGTTCCAAGAATACATTACTGAAGCCCAAAACCTGATATATAGGGCCAAGATTATTGACAAAAACAAAAGAAAACACAAGTTTGCCACTGGCCTGGACTCTGCCATCTCCAGCCAGATTGTCTTAGCTGGAAAACCAGCTACTCTGGAAAAATGGGTAAAAAAAGCAATGGAGATGCATTCCTATCTGACCCATGTCAGCAACCTTTGCTCAGGATACTTCCTGTCCTCCTCCTCTTTCTTCTTCCACAGAGCTCATGACCCAAACACAATGGACATAGATTTTATCAAACTATGACCCAATGAATGTGCCAGGCTGGTATGAGAAAAGAAATGCTTTATCTGTAAGAAACCCAGATGATTCATGTCCAACCACCAGAAAGGAAAAGGGAAGAAACCCTATATTGCAACCTGTACTATTGAAATCAAACCACTAGCCTACCAGCTGAGGATGCTAAAAGAAATCCTGAAATTCCCTATCAAGGAATATATAAAAGCCCTTCATCTGAAAGCTTGGACAAAGAAATCTTGAAAGTTTTACATACCTGTTTCAAAGATGAGATGCCAATTCAGAAGAACAGAGAGGCTGTGGAACAGCCATCAACCTTGGATTTTTAAGAAGGGAGCATTCAAAGTCAACAAACACCCTCCCTACAGTAACTCTATCTCCCATGTACACTACCAGTAATGTGAACAAGGCTATGAAACTCTTTATCACACTCCATGGGAATGAAAGAAAAGTTGACATTAAAGTGCTTCTAGACAGTGGAGCTATAGGATCCTTCATGTCCTGGGACTTCATTAGAAAACATTGTCTTAGACTCAGGAAACTCAAACAGAAAATTGTCATATGAAATGCTGATGGAACAGAGAACTGGACCAGGACCATTAACTTCATCACTCAACTCATACTTACAATCTGAGGAGTCCAACCATATATCCATGTACAGGAATTCTACATTCCAGATCTGGGAAAAGAGACAGTTATCTTGGGCCATCCATGGTTGTGGAAACACAACCCTGTTATTAACTGGTGAACAGGAAACCTTCTGATGAAGCAAATATCTCAGCCCAACCTGGAGGAAAGTGAACATCTCTTGATGATGGTAAACAAGATCACAGTATCTACAGAGATCACTCAAAACATGGTCAAAAAGGAAATCACATTGCTCAATACATATAAAGAATACAAGGATGTCTTCAATGAACCCCCTAAAGGAAAACTCCCTCCTCATCACAGCTGCTTTGACTTCACCATCATAACCAATGAGGAGTTTGTACTGAAGGTCACCAAGGCCTACCCCCTCAATGTCTCTGAGCAACAGGCATGTAAAGACTTCATAAAGGAAAATCTTGAAGCTAGAAAAATTATCCCTTCCATATCCCCACAGGCTTCTTCCTTTTTCTTCATAGCAAAAAAGGATGGAAAATTATGCCTGTGCCAAGACTACCATTACCTCAACTCCCATATGATCAAAAACACATACCCCCTCTTGATCATCTCCAACCTCTTCAACAAGTTTAAAAATACCAAATGGTTCACTAAGTTTGACATCCGCTGGGACTACAACAACATCCTCATTGATAAGGAAAGCTACTGGAAGGCCACATTCATCACCATGGAAGGCCTCTTTGAGCCCCAGGTTATGTTCTTTGAGTTCTTGAATGCACCCCCTCACTTTCAAAATATGATGAACCACATTTTTAGCAACATGATCACAGAAGGATGGTTGGGCATCTACATGAACAACCTCAGATTCACATCACAAGATATGAAAACCCATCAGAAAAGAACCAAACAGGTCTTGGAACAGTTTCACAAGGAAAAATTATACTTGAAATTGTTAAAGTGCACATTTGACATCAAAGAAATGGAATATTTAGGAATGATTGTCAGGGAAGGGCAGGTATGCCTCACTCCACTCAAGGTCAAAGCAATCAAGGACTGGAAATCCCCAACCAACATAAAAGGAGTTCAATCATTTCTCAGATTCTGTAATTTCTATAGAAAGTTCATCCCTGACTATGCCAACATCATGAGACCCCTCAATGACCTCATCAAAAATGATTACCCCTGGTGCTGGGAGAATGGCCAGCAGAGCATGTTCAACATGCTTAAACAGATTTTCACCCAGAAACCCATCCTGCAAATGCCAGACAATATCAAACCATTCACCATCATGACTAATGCTTCTCTGGTACCCTCTGGGGGTGTTCTCCTCCAGAAAGATGCAAATGGTGACTACCATCCCTGCTTGTATCACTTGCAAATGTTCATCAATGCAGAGCACAACTACAACATCTACAACAGGGAACTTCTTGCAGTAATTCATGTGCTTGACATCTGAAAACATTACCTGTGAGGAGCAGAATACCCTGTCACCATATTCACAGACCACAATAATCTCACCTTCTTTTATTCCCCCCACAAATTGTCATACTGCCAAGCTTGGCAGATGTTATTCTTACAGGACTTTGATCTGCACTTCACTAGTGTTCTCACTGCTCAGGTGGTACCTGCTAATGCCCTCTCCAGCTATCCCTACCCAGCTACATATGAGCATGACAATTAAGACATAGTCCTCCTTTCTGACCACCTGTTCATTAAAACCCTGGACCTCTCCATTGCTAACAAAGTTGTCCATTTATCTACATTGGATCCCTTTGTTGTATCTGCCCTCTGAGCCATCTTAGATGGCTCTTCACCACTTGCATGATACTCCCCTTCAGACTGGTGCTTCGAGGAAGGACAGCTCTTCTTTTAGAACTGTCTCTATGTATCCCTGGGGCAATGCAACACCATTGTTCATTATTGTCACTCCTCCATGACCACTGGTTATGGTGGAGCCTTCCACACCCAAACACTTGTCATGTGGAATCATTGGTGGCCTGGTCTGGCCACATATGTTTATAAATGTGTTGCTGGATGCCCAGATTGCCAAGCATGCAAAATCAACACCCATCCAACTCAACCCCTGTATGCTCCCATCCCTTCATTGGCCACATACCCCTTCCAACAAATCTCTGTGGATTTGATCACTGACATTTCCCTTGTACAGGGCTATGATGCTGTCATGGTCATGGTCAACCATGGCCTTTCAAAGGGAGTAATTCTCTTTCCTTGTTTCAAAACAATCAATGCTGCAGAGATCACAAAACTCTTTTTTCAAAACATTTTCAAATGATTTGAGCTTCACAATAAAGTCATCTCCGACTGAGGCCCACAATTTGCCTCTTCCTCTGCACTGAAACTTGCCTGACTTCTAGAATATACCCTCACCCTCTCTATAGTGTATCACCCACAGACCAATGGACAAACAGAAAGGCTTAATCAGAAACTGGAAATGTATTTGCAGATGTTTTGCACCACTTCCCCAATAAAATGGGTTGAAAGGCTCCCATACACTGAGTTTTGTCACAACACCACTCTCCATGCATCAATGCATATGTCCCCATTTTTTTGCAATGTTTGGGTATGAACCATGAGTGTATCCCTTCCTCAGCAAGTCCTTCATTCCTGCAGTCTCCAATCACCTCGAGATCTTACAGGATGTACAGGTGGAAGCCCTAGCCACACATGAGAAAGCAGCACTCATTATGAAAAACCACATATGAATGCAATTTTCCACTTGAAAAGTTGGAGATAAAGTATGGCTTGAAGCCAAGAACCTCCATTTCCCAGGCTGCACCCCAAAACTATCACAACAACAATATGGACCTTTCCCCATTCAGAAAGTAATCATGCCTTGGGCTTATCATCTAAAGCTACTGGCAACATGGAGAATTCACCCAGTTTTCCATGCATTGCTATTGTTCCTGTTTTCCAGCATGCCTGAATACTAAATGCCATTTATCACCCCACCTCCAGAGGAAATAGAATGAGAAGAGCAATACAAAATTGAAGCCATCATGAGTCACTGCAGTTTCCCCTGAAAGTGCCACTATCTCATTTGCTGGAAGACTTACTCTTCTGCCAAAGATATGTGGGAACCTGAAGGAAATTTGAGCAGAGCCTCAAAGGTTCTACAGGAATATGAGAAATGTTTCACCCTGTGAAACTCCCATGTCTCTCTATGCTGAATACCTCACCAGACAAGCCTTCCACCAAGAAATTGAAACTGAAATGGACCATGAAATTATACACAACCCTGACTTCCCCAGGGAAACCCTGGACTCTTTCCTGACCTTATCCCCATCCTCTTCCACTTGTGAACTAGCTGAGCAACTCCAGAACCATGGAGTGACCCCCCCTCCTATGATATCATCACAAAAGTCAGGGAGCTCCCCTAATCTCCATCCACATTCACACAAACATCCAGTACCACCATCCCTACCAGACTCATCCTACCAAATGTTATCCCTCTCCACATCCATAGACTTCCTTACTTATACCATTGTCATGTTTACATAGCAACCCTAGAGGACCCTGGCCTTCTCTTTCTTGCTGAGCACAACCTTATTTTTACCAGTTCATCCACCCTCCCCAGCATTGTATGCACATACCATCTTCTTGCCATGTGCTAAAACTCATTCACAGGACTGATCCCATCCTTTGCCAATGCATCCCAGTTAGGCATGTCCACACAGGCTCTCATTGAAAGCATTCAATCATTCCTCAGAGTGCTTGACAATGCAGGCTTTGTCAACATCATTGACAGCCTCTCTGCCACCATGTACTGGAAAATCTTGGTTGATCTCCTCCCATTCCTCAATGAAGCAGACTACACATGGTACTTTCATGACATCACTCTCATGACTTCAGCCCCATGTTCTGTCCCCACCCTTATTCTCCTCCTCAACCATATTTCATTGATCTCCTTCCTATTCTGCCCAGAGCATGCTGAATCTTCCCATTTAAAACAAGTGTTCAACCTGATTACTCAAAACTGAAAAGGCAGTATTCACCCCATCTGACCTAAGAAACGAATTGTTGATCCAACTAGCATGGAAGAAAGTGAAGCTCTATGAAAGGAAGACATTGGAGTGGAATTCCCACTGTCCTCCACTTATTGATGTTTGATTTGCAACAAACCCAGCCACCTCTGTGCTGCCTGCCCCATGTACCAATGCCTGTACTGCTATAAGTGGGCCACATTCCATTGGATATTGCACTGTCCTAATCATCATTGCAGCTCTTGCAGGACTGATGGGCATATAGTTACTGACTGTCCATTCAAGGAGGAAATCCATTTAGTGACAGAACCCATGGATGATTGACTGGAGTCTGGTAGCCTCCAGGCTAAATGGGGGGTAATGTTACAAATTTCTCTCCTGCTTCTGCTTGTCACCCTGTTTCTTTACACTCTTCATTTCTCTATGGACTCATCCCTCATTTGTGTAGTAATAGAACTCGATGCTCTCATTGCCTTCATCATTACACTATGTCTTTTGCTTTCTCTTTACCTTCTTCAATACAGATACTGGCCTCCTAACTAAGCTCTCTCACACTTAGTCACTATCATGTCCTTCCATCATTCCATCAGTTTCTTTTCCTTTCCATATGACACCATCCACAGTTATTATTTCATGGTTTATCTCTTTCTATGGGCTGGCCCTTAACCAGCCATGCTCTGTACTTAAGTTGCTACATTGCATTGTGTTCTGTATCTAGTTCTGTGCAATTCACCTTGTCTTGCCAGGCTACCATCTTTCTTAGAAGTTGCCACCCTGGGTGAGCTATTTGACCTAGTGGAGAGTGTGTCTCACTTGCTGTGTCCTTGAAGTGTTGCCTTGCTGTGACACCACATTTTCAACTGTTGGAAGCCATCTAGTTATCTCAACCCAGTTAAGTGGTCATTTGTTGTCTAGTGTGGACATCATATCACCTTGAATAGGGAGACTGTCACTCCTCAGGTGCTAGCTCACAAGTACTGCATAACAATGGGTTGATGATGATTTCACAGCCCACAAGAATCCTTCTATCTACTTCTTAAATGGCAGTAATAAACTTTGTTTTGTCTGCAACAGCCCTGATCATTGTTGCATCAACTACACTAAATATCATTGCTGTAAAGTGTGGGTCCTCTGACTGAAGTCTGACAGGGGTCTGGAATGTCTGAAGGCAGAACAGTGGGTGGACAGAGGTATACCAGAGCTTTGACAAAAGAGATGGAAGAGAAAGAGGACTTAGTGGTGAGAATGTTGGCACAGGACTTATGTGTGATGCCCTTGCACAGACCATGTCCTTGGATTTTAGAGGTCCAGAGTAGGACCAAAGGTTTAGAGTAGAAGGAGATGAAGGGAGGAAGTTGGGCAGAAGTTGGAGGAGAGACTAAGTTAATATTCATATGAAGGGGAATACATGGGGTGCAGAGGTTGCTAAATATGTTTAGAGTAAGGTATGGGATGTTAGACAGATTTGGACATAAGACAGATGATAAATGGATGAAATGGTTTCAAAGTGAAGTGAGTAACAATGATCAAATGGAAGTAGGTAAGGTACAGGATGGATAGAATAAATGATAGATGGACAGAAAGGATGACATATGTAAAAAATAATGATCAGGCATGACAAGTATAAGACCAGACTACATTCTCAGTGGAGATATGATCTTCAAGTACAGTGAGTTTCAAAACTGTTGCAATGCCTAACCTCAACATGGTGCATGAAGTGCACCACCAACATGCATGAAAATATTGCTTAGCTTTAGTGACATAAAAGGAAGTACATACCCCTAGCTACAAATCAGTTCCTGGATGATGTGATTTAGTTGAGTGGCTGTGGAGACACATCTATTTCAAATCAAAAATACCATTGCAACAGTTTTATCACTTTCAAAATAAAGAAGGTATATTGGATATATTAGTACTTGATATAGCCTCCTTTTGCCTTAAGCACTGCCTGAACCCTTCTAGGCATGTTTTCAATCAACTTCTGACACTTCTCAACTGGTATCTTCTTCCATTCCACTTCAATCCTCTGCCACAACTCATGAATCCCATTATGGGAATATTCAAACTCTACAAGCCTCCTTTTGAAGTAACTCCAGAGATATTCAACAGGGTTTAGGTCAGGAGACTGTGCAGGCCAGACCATGGTAGTGAATTCTTGCTCTTCTAGCCAGTTCTCTACCTTTCTATAGGTATACTTGGGGTCATTGTCCTGCTGAAAGATAATGTCAAAAGAATTGAGACCATGAAACTCAAGGATATTTATGAGTTCATCCTTTAAAATCTGAAAATAAAGGTCCTTATTCATTCTGCCATCAATCTTGGCAGCATAGCCAACTCCCTGCCAAGTCATGCATCCTCAGATTATCAATAAGCTTTCTCCAAACTTGCTGTACCTTCAACCAACCTGTCACTAAGCCCTTTACCCAGCTTTTTCCATACCCACTTGTGCCCATCTAACCTTAGGTGATTGATTTTTGTCTCATCAGACCACACTACCCTCTTTTGGTCCTCCACAGTCCAATCTTTGTGAGCATAGGCAAAATACAAATGAGCTTTGCAATGTTTGAAAAAGAGAAGAGGGTGTTTTGACTTGACTACAGCTTTCATGCCAGTCTTTTTCAACTAGTGGTGAACTGTATTAGAGGAGAGGGATTGGTTGATGATATTGGTAGGGGATTTGGTTACTTGAACAGCATTTTCTGCCTTCTGAGTACAGATAAAATGAAGAGTGTGGCAAACATTGACAGGTGTAAGCCTAGATGGATGACCTCCAGTGGACTTCTGAAGTTCAGATCTCTCTTTGGAATGAAGCCTGGATATGGTGGAGACATGTATACCAGTGATACAGGAAATGGAGTGACCAGATTGACCTGCATCAAGGATAGAGAGAATAGTGTTTTTTAGCAGAAGTTGGAGATTTCATAATGATGGAGGTTGGAAATCAAGTGGTGTGTGAAATTTTTTAAACTCAGACATAAGGCTTGTATATCTACATTTGTTTGTACTATGAAACAACATCAAATATCAATTAATTCCATTGAGATTGCTGTTTTCCATTAAAAGTGACAAAACTGTTGCAATGATATTATTGATTTAAAATAGATGTATCTCCACAGCCACTTATCTAAATCACATGATTCAGGGACCAATTTGTAGCTAGGAGTATGTACTTCCTTTTATGTTACTAAAGCTAAATGATATTCACATGCATGTTAGTGGTACACCTCATGCACTATGTTGAGATTAGGCATTGCAATGATTTTGGAAGTTAGAGCCTGTTTAGCAACATGCCATTGGGCTAGTTTCATTGTTTGATTCTATTTGACTAGTGGTGGAAAATCTGGCATCATTTTCCATGATTGGATTGGAGAGTGAACTAGCCCAAGCTTGCCTCAAGCACACATATAGCCTGTAATCAATATGATCTCAACAAATCACTATCACAACAATCTTAATAAGAGCCTGTTTGGCAACAAGTCTGTGTGCTAGTTTTATTTTTTGACTCTATTTGGCTAGTGGTGAAAAATCCAGCATCATCTTTTGGGATTGATTGGAGATGAAAATATTCCAAACCTTCTTTCCTTGTCATGATGATCCAATCCCTTTTCTCATTGGCTGATTCCACCCATATTGAGCTTGTTCAACAGTGACATGATATCATCTGCAAAACACAAGGCTTGCTATAGCTGAGGAGCCTCTTAACATCACTGCACCTAAAGTGGATGCACACTGTCAGAGCCTGAAAAGCAGCACCCATATGGGTCATGCCTCATGCTGTGGATGCCTCTCTGTTCAATGGCAACACAACATTATCTGGTATGAGAAGCAGGACATGGAGTAGCTTGACTGTGTATACAATTCACTGCATTTGTTTATTGAGATCATCACCATGAACATATCAATTACAGGCTGTATGTGTGCTTGAGGCAAGCTTGAGCTAGTTCACTCTCTGACCCAATCCCAGAAGACAATGCCAGATTTTCCACCACTACTCAAATAATGCCAAACAATGAAACTAGCCCAATGGTGTGTTGCTAACCAGGCTCTTACTGTATAACTCTGGACAGTGAAAGATGAGTAATGAGCAGATAAGGACAGAGTGATCTGGAAAGGACTGGAGGAGGCCAGAAGAGTGTGATGACTGCTTGAGACAAATATGAGAGTGCCCCCCATTAAGGCCAAGCCCTCAAGACTATAACAAGCAGTAGTCAAGAACATTGCCAATCCAAAAGGGCAGTCAGGCCTCCATGGAGAGGATGTCCAAGAATGAAAGAGATGATGAGATGCTTGACAAGGTGGAGTCTGAAGGTGTCTAGCCAAAGGCAACCGATCAGTGTCTGAAGCCCCATCAGCACCAAGAGGGTACATTTGCAGGAATAGGCTTCAAAGAGCATAGCAGAGTGAAGGGACTGAAGTCAAAGCAGGGTTATCAGAGCAGAAGTATGAAAGGCTGTGGAATAAAGTGGATAGAATGGGCAGAGAAGAGTAGAAATAGTACAGGCAATGAGAGAGGAAGAGAAAGAGGCAGATAGATATAGTAATGGGTACAGAGACAGAATGAAGAAACAGAAGGAATTAGATGGATTTTTTTTTGTGTGATAAAGTAATTCTTTGTATTTTTTTGTGTGTTTCTTTTTTGATAGGAAGTATCAGAGGACAAGGAATGAGAGGAAACAAAAAGAAAACAAAAAGAAGGAGGGAATCAGAGGACATTCTTATAGAGTGAAAAGAGGTCTGAGTTCATCTGAATACTTCTTATGAAAGTCCAAGACAAGGTCCCTGGCATTTTCTAACTCCATGGCAAGAAGTCAGGAGGTCTT
>JBBPKF010000171.1:0-16433 GCA_038089175.1 Binderoboletus segoi | reverse complement strand
TTTTTTGGTTTAACAAATTCTCCAGTGACCTTCCAAATGATAATGAATCATATATTCAGAGAACTCATCAACCAAGGACACATTGTAGTCTGCATGGAGGACAGCATGATCTACCTGAAAACATTGAAAGAGCACCAACAAACTGTAAAAGAAGTGCTTCAAATACTTCAAGAAAACAAATTGTCACTCAAACCAGAAAAATGCAAATTTGAAATTACTGAAACTGAGCACCTGGGCCTTATTGTAGGTCAAAATGAGATAAAGATGGACTCCAGAAAAGTAAAAGCAGTCACAGATTGGTTGATCCCCACCTCTGAAAAAAACAGTTCAAGGATTTCTAGTTTCTATTGTTGATTTGTCAAAGACTTTGCAAAGATTGTGAAACCCCTCAATACACTCATATTGGAAACACAGGAGTTCAAATGGATGGAAGACTGTCAAAAAGCCTTCAATACTCTAAAACAGGCCTTCACATCCACTCCCCCAATCACACTTCCTGTAGACAACCAACCATTTTGCATTGAAACACATGGATCTGGCATTGGACTTGAAGGAATTCTATCCCAAAAACAGGCAACATATGGCAACCCATAGCCTTTATCTCTCAAGGCCTGCATGAATCAGAATGCAATTATCATGCAGTCAACCTTGAGATGCTTGCCATCATATTTGCTCTCCAAGAGTAGCACCATTACCTCCTCAGTGCACACCTTCCATTCAAAATCTGGTCAGATCACAAAAACCTCAAGTTCTTCTGGAAACCACAAGACCTGAGTTTCCATCAAGCACAATGGCAACAATTCATACAAGACTATCACTTTACCATCATGCACAAACCCAGCAAATCAAATCCAGCAAATCCTTTGTCCTGGAAGCCAGACTTTGAAAAGGGGGTGGAACTCAATAACAAGGTCAAAATCCTCCTACCCAAATGATTCTTTTCATTGCAAGTAGCTGTGGAGCACACTTTTAAGATGCAATCCAAGTCAATTGAAGCCAAAATCATCAAAAATCAATCCCAACTTGAATGCTTTGCCCACATTGGATTGGAGAAGGAAAAAAAAATGGAGTTGTAAGAATGAAATTGTCTACTGGAAAGACAAATTATATGTCCCAAAGTCCCAATGCTGAGAGAAAAATTTATTATACAAAATCATGATCATCCTCTAGTGGAACATCCCAAAGTCAGGTGAACTCATAACTTAATCCTCAACAAATATTACTGGCCAAGCATCCAAAAAGACATCAAACAATATGTCAAAGGATGTGATGCCTGTCAAAGGGTTGAGTGAAAATGACACCATCATACTCCCCTTTATTCAAATGCAATACCTGATGCTCCATGGAAGAAAATCTCCATCAATGTCATCAGACCTTTATCAGAATCACAAGGAAAAGATGCCCTGTTAGTAGTAGTAGACTGATTCTTGAAAATGCTCCATGCCTTTTCCACAACTACTAACTTTACCATACTAGAAGTAGCTACAATATACAGAGATCACACCTTCAAACTACACAGCATCCCAAAGAAAGTGATATTGAATAGAGAAATCCAATTCATCTCTTTCTTCATAACCAATCTTTACTGACTCCTTAAGATTGATGTAAATTTGTTGACAGCCCATCATCTGCAAATAGATGGACAAACAGAATGATTTAATGCAGAAATTGAACAATACCTGCATATATATTGTAATCACCATCAAACTGATTGGGCTAAATGGATTTCCCTAGCAGAATTTGCACACTGTCATATCTCAGATTCATCACTTCAACTCCAACCCTCTGAATCCCCTCCAATCCATAACTCCAGTCTGTTTTCCCTCATACATAGTTCTCTGACCTCTGAACATCTTCAAGATGACTCATCTTCATTTTGTTTACATTCCATTCCATTCCAGTGCCTTTCATTTCATCCCATCCATATTAACCTTAGCTCCACTTCTCAGATTCCTCCATGCAGTGTTAACTGCAAAAGCATATCTCCACAGCACCTCCAGTATATTCCTTATCCAACCTTTGTTGGAGATCATACTCACCATGGTTAGTACACTACCTTACTTAATCATACTGAATGTAGTATGTGTACTGTGGCTACATGAACATTGCTTTTCACCACCACCTCAAGTCCCTTGGACCCTGATTTTTATCAGGTTATAAGCCCTGAGTACTAGACCTCTATGTCTTCACTCACTTGATTGATTAGCCACCCCCATCAGACCAGCTAGAGCCTTGAATCCAGCCTGTCACAGGTCAGCTAGTACCTCAAAACCAGCCCATCATAGGCCAGCTAGAGCCCTGAATTCAGCCCATCACAGGTCAGCTAGTACCTCGAAACCAGCCAGTAGCCCTGTGAAGACAAGCTAGTGTCTATAAATTAGCCAGTATTACCCCTTCCCATCATGTCATCCTCAAAACTTGTGTTCAAAAAACATAACAACACAAACTATGCTGAATGGAGCATGCAGATGGAGGCCACATTAGATAAGCAAGACCTCTGGGATATAGTGAGCAGAGTAAAAATCAGGCCCACCTATGGACTCTTATCCAAGGCAGTGAAATCATTTGCCTGTAAGCAGCAGCTTGTGAGGGCCAAAATTACCCTTCACCTTTCTACCTCCCAACTCCCCCACACCCATACTGGTTTGAGATGCCCATATGATTGGTCAAGCATGGAGCCTGCACATTATGGCCTACTTAAATGGACATAAATTCACCAATAATGATACAATAGGACTCTCCACCACCTATATATAGCAATTAGTGTGCATATCAAAGTGCAAGAGATCAACATCAGTATTCTGTAGATAGAAAAAACTCAAAAAGGCCACTTAACTGTATGCTGGCAATGACAAGAATTCAATTAGTGTGGTGATCCAACCAGATGGACAATGGCATTAGCATGATTGTATTATGCAGGGCCACAATGACAGCTGAGCTTTGCTGAATTGCTGAGGGTAAAAAGCTGCATTATCATGTTTTTGCCTAGTGGAACATATGCTGTAACAGTTCATATGATGACAAGCAGTAATCAACCCTGTCCCTCATTCAGTATTTTCACCCCTCACGTTTGCAGATCTGCCATCCCCAAACTGAGCTTTGAAACCAACAAGCCTCATCATGTCAGCGGTGAGCACCACTCCCCACTGGCAATGATTCAATAGCAAGTTGGATGTTTTCCACCTGCATTCATTGATCACAGTTGAATGATGAAGAGGTCACAGCCCTTGCATATCTCTTTGATGAAAGTTGCCACTGTGTCCTATGACAATACTATTGGAGTCTGGAAGTAAACAGAGAGCAAGAAAAGACAACAATGCAGAATGATGTCCCTGTACTGTGGCCCACTGTGGCCCATGGTGGGACCAATTTACTTTGAAGACCATGGGATCAGAGTATGGGATGTGGAATCCCAGAAACCTGTTGAGCAATGGACTGGCAGGCAGTGAATTATTGGAGATTTTCATTTCTTGGAATGACTGATTCGTTACAGTTGGAGACCATGACTACAATGTGCACATCTACAGAGGAAAACAGCTCTACATTTCAATATTGTCTGGGGCCAAAAAGTGCTCCCCACATTTGCTCAGCCCCTCTCATGCCTTCCACTTACATCACCCCCTACCTACTCCATCAGCAAAACAGCATAGACCAGATAAGGCCTTATAAGGGGATTATAATGCCACAAAATCAGGATAATGTCAGATAATCTCCCTGTGAACATTGTATGACATAGTAATACATTATATTGCATTATAAGGCTACCTCCACATGGCCATGAGAATAATTGTTTCACAGGCTGAGAATGCAACAGCAACTGATGCAACCAGGTTAAACATGCCAGAAGAATGTGGTTATGGGCCATGCTATATCTTTTGTTACAAATTTCCCTTCTTCTGTTTCATTGGGCCCTACTATATTATTTTCATCTCATAGACAATTGGGGACACACCGTGCTACTCCTAGCTACAAGTATGTTCCTCCTTTTTCTTACTCTACGATTGATCCTTCTACTGTACATTTACCGATATGGTTACTTCCCACTCTGACTCGGGTTTAGCTGCTTTCTGGAGACCGGTTTCTATTACCTTCTTTCATATTCCATATCTCGGTCATCCACAGCATCTTTAGTCATCTCTTTTATCTCATCTTCTGATTTCTCTGATGTTCCATCAGATTCCTTATGCCTGCCCTCATCTCTCCATCCTATGTACTTAAGTCGCTACTGCACATTGTGTTACACATTCTGTTCTCTTGTAATCCTCCTGCAATCAGAGCAGTCTCTTTCTTAGGCTTTGTCACCCTAAGTTAGTTATCTCGACCTTGTGGTGCTAGCCATCTCTAGCAGCTGTGTCCTCAAGTGTTGCCTTGCCATGACACCAACATCATAGTCGACCAAACAGTATCAAGCCCGTCAAGGTCATCGAACCCATGGAGGCGTAATTCCCGTGTCGCATTTGTTTGCTCTGATATAGGGTGCTCTCACACCTTGAGCGTCGTCCAGCTGTCAGCTGAGGAACCCAAGAAGGGTTGAAGTCATGCAAGTCTTTGCTTGCAGCATAACATCTTTCACCATAACACTGTTCCCCATGCACCATGTAATGGCTGACTTCATGTTGTAGAAATATTAAACTTTGATGGATACAATGCATCATGCATTGCCAAGAGCTGGACATTGACAAACCTGATCTTACTCTTGCACTTTTGAGATATTCCTGGTAATGACTGTGGTGAGGCACCCCAAACTAGTGTACTCGTAAGCCATGTAGGTTAATGGTGGACAATGCATGCCAGTTGGAGCCATCACAACATACACACTTCATATACATTATGATGCTTGGATTTGGTCATTTGCCCACAGCTGGGTTTACATTCTCAGTCACTACATGGATGTTACCATTTATGCTTTCAACTTCATCAGAATCAAGTGGCAATTGGATTCATATTATAAACCATAGGGCCTTGGGTACAAAATTGAGCAGAATGAGTGTTCATCTAATATATGCTGCACCTAGCCCTATGCTGGGCAGAGTGCATGTCATTGGCCATTCTTCCACTTCAGGTATATTCACACCAACTGCAGGCATCAGGTCAGTTTTCAGTCATCCATTACCATGTTTCAACATGGTGTTCATTATTCATATGAGAGAGAATGACGAGAATGGTATCATACAGAACTTGTACTATAAGATGGTAGCTACTTCCAAGAACATGCAACTGAGAGTGAATTTACTTGCAGGGGATGATATTTGGCCACATTGCAACAACCAAACACCTTCCTGAGGAGCAAAATCATCTATCATATGCAATCTCCATGTTTGGGACAACTACTCACCAGTTCCACCACAGCAAGAGATTTTCAACTTCAGCTCTTTTCTGGGGAGTACTTGGATCCTCAAAATAGTTGATGATATTGTAATAAAAGATCTCATAGTTGAAGTCCTCGTCAATGACAGTACATGAATGGCAGCTTGAGAGTGCAAATTGAACCTTCTGAAGGATTAGCAGAAGCAGAGTGATGGTTCAAACCAGGATGACTTGCCTGGACTGTGATGTATGCAATTGCTTGGGGCTGCACTGACTTCATTCTGAGTAGGGTAGCAATATTGGAGTGTGGGCAAGAAGAATGTGGTGTTCTGGAGGAGCTGGGACTAGTTGACCCTTCCTTCAAAGCAGCAGAAGAGGGCGAAGTGAAGACACAGCGAAAAGCCTGGATATTGTGCGAAATGAGGGATTGTGGGAAGGAAGGACCAAGCCTCAGATGCACTCTCAGAAGAAGTTCACCTTGAAACAAACCTTCAGCTGGTCTCTCTGGATTGTATGCACCTGTGGCATAAAGGTATGCTGGCCAGCTATATGCTGTCACATGAAAGTCTGGATCATAGTCAAGGATAGCATTGCAGACACTGATGGTTATAAGTGATGACCTATTCACTGTGAGAACAGCATAACAAACTGACCTGGTAGCTGACCAGTCATATTCAACTGGACAGAGCAGTTTGCTGGTTAGGATATGGTTGAAGCCTCGGCCTTGCTTGTCTCGGGGTGACAGGGGTGGTTCAACTACCTGCAAGCCTGTGGGCAGCCATTCAATCACAGCTACCTTCAAAGTGTGTGCATCATCTGCTCTCGCTCTATCAGCCCCATGTTGCAACTGCATGTATGTAGGTTTCAATTCAAGTAGAAGGACGTGGAGCATGACAATTCACACAACTCACATCCCTGCTTGCAATCTCTACATTGACATTGCTAGACACCAGTAGCCTACCAGGAGTGGGGCACCATTTGATGAGATTTTTGAAGTTTCTGTATGTTCATTGCTGCCTGGTTTATCATATAGTAAGCTCACAAATTCATCCCTGAATAACTTATTAAAATGGCACTTGCTCAGGAGTAGATGCCACAGTGTTGAGGGTGACACCCTCAGTGTCAGCAGTGAGTACCTGACACCAATCATATTCAGCAATCATATCTGAAATGGGTTCGGCAATAGAGACTAGGTGACATATTGCTCACCCTTCCTGCAAGACTGTATGTATGCTGACAGATCCAGCTGTGAGCACAATATTACATATCATGGTAAATGCACTCATGGTTTGTTCAAAATCATATTCTTAAGTTGAGCTTTTTCATGCTCAAGTACTGAAATTTGCCTTTTGAGGGCCTGAGTAGCGGGCTCCTCAGTAGCATCAGACTGCACAGATGCCATCTGAATGTGAGCAGCACTTTCTGACAGAGGCTCTGAGAGGGAGCTTGCAGTGGTCATGTGTCGAAGAGGTGAAGGGTGGGAACATAATGATTGAAGGACTGACTGGTTAATATGACACTGGGCTTGGGTTTGTCTGGCCATCCTGCCAGCTCATGTGTGAACCCTGTTTGCAAATAGAGTTTCAGATCCCCCAAAACACAAAGTCAAGATTTGAAGACAAACCTTCATCTTGGCTGTGCAATAGTTTCATCACTGTTATTCCTGCAGGGTTGTGAAGGTTATCTACATGCTTGGATTCTTGAGCTAGTCTAGATTAGATAAAGTCAGTAGGAAATGCTAAGCAGCTGTGAACAGTTCATGGTGTAGTAAACTCACATTAAACTGTAATAAAATGTGACTCGGAATGAGTTTGCATCTCTGAGGTCACAAGATGAACTATTTCCCTTATGACTTGGTCCATGCACTGGTCTATCAGCAACACTGTATACCTTACCCAACTTTCACTGAATTCCTCCAAGGACTTGATGCCCAAAACCCTACCTTTGGATGGTCAGAGAAGTTCACCCATCCTCTCACCTGGCTGCTTGCACAGCCACTTGACACCATTACTATTGATTACCTTCCACAACCCCTATCTCTTTGCATAGTATTCAACCTTCCTCCAGCTTGGGTATTGGACTTCTGTGAGGAGATTCTATTAGCCATGGAGGTTGCCAGGGTAGAGGCTGTCAAGTGGCACCATGAGGATCTGCCAATGTGTTTGCATTGTGCTGGATACTTCATGGTGTGTGTTGCTTCACCAAGCCTATGCTCTCTACTGCCAATGAAATGAACTGACCAAGAGGCTCAAACACGTAGGGTTGCTCTGTTGACTATGAGTTCTGACATCAATCTCAAATTTCATATGGCAGCACTACTTCAAGATCTATTCATTGTGCAGGTGAGCTACATACCCACTACATACTTTGTGGATCATTCACAATGATTTATTCTCCATAGGCCTCTGGCATTGCAAATGTTTTGACTGCAGAGCATGCCAATGGGAGCTGTTGTGTGGCAGATATATTGTAGTTTGCATCAGTTGCACTATGTTCTATTACAGCACCATTTGATGCAAAGAAAGCATGCCAAGGGGTACTGTTGTGTGGTGGATATATTGTAGTTTGTGCTGGTTGCACTAAGCCCTATTACAGTGTCATTTGATGCAGATTGGAGATTAAGTTTCATAGGTAATTACATGAATGATGAACTATCTCAAAACAGGGAAAGTCAGAGTACTATGTTACCATCAGCTGCTTGGTGGTGTGTATATCTGAAATGGAGCCATGTGCTTGTTCACGAACTGTGCTATAGTGTGGGCTGGAATGCTACAAAATGGCAAGTGCCACAATAATCAGCTGGAAGTCAGACAAACCTTCATCACACCTTTCCAAAAACAGCTTAGTGTTGGATCCAACAATGGACTGATGGGTAGAGCCAGCCATTGCAAAACCTGCTGAAGATTTGCATGAATTGTGTGGAATTATAATGGTCTCTCATTCATGTACACACAGCCTTGTAGTACTAGGCTCAGATCACACAATTCCCTGGAACAGCTCATTTGGGATGCAGTTATGATCTTCAAAGTGTCCAAGCTTCTAGACTCACATTGTTTACTGTGGCTTATCCACAGGGCTGGACAGGATACAGTTAAGCAGAGACAGGGAAGGGGGCGAGATTTGGATCGGTCTGGATGATCTCTGGATCACAATGAGTATAGATCCAGATCCAGAGTTTCTCATGAGTACACACCATCATGGGGCCAGACAGGTATGCTCAAGCACAGACAGGGAAGGTGGTGTAAACATGATCTGACCACATAAAGTCAAAAGCAGATTGAGTTAGATTGTTGACCCCAGGGTTGTCATGAACTCACCCAGCAGATATAGTCAAGCACGCACAGGGAGGACAGTGAAAACATAATTGGGCCACACAGTGTCCCGAAGGAGATGAATGCTGGACTTTCAATCCTGTTGTCTTCCCAGGCAAGTTATCGTCATTTACTTACGGCCAAGAAATGGAGCGGTGAGCTAGTTTACTTGCCAGATTTAGGGTGCTAGCTTGTAGGATATCACGACACTGGATAGTGGTTTGTGCAAACACGCACCTCGAGTTGTTGAGAAGCAAGCCGGCACTGGAAAAAAAGGTACCACCAGCTTCCTGCTCACATGAATGCTGAGGATACACACACCTAACTCACTAAAATCTCGATTACCCTGTCATCGATTGTCACCGCCAAGAGGATGGATGAATGAAGTAAAATCTGTGATAGGGAGTGCCATACGTGGGTACACAGATTTCGAAAACGTCGGAGCAACCTCCTTAGCGATTGTATCCCCTGTTGGATGCCTTCCTTTCAAAGCTGGATAGACTGATCAACAATCGAAAAAAGAATCTGTACCTCCTCCTACCTTCCAAACATTTACCGAGGGGGTCATTTGCCAAGCCGGCGATGCCTCACAAAACGAACCTAAAAACCAAGCGGTTAGGTGGGCTATCACCACTCACAATGCCTACCGTCTTCAACCGCTTTCCTGGTCGTTTTCCTCCCGAGATTGAACGCATGATATTTCTGTGCATTCGGGGTAGGACTGCATGGACTTGCCTTCATGTGGCTCGTCATGTTCTACCTGGTGAGTATCAATTGGTACAGAATTTCAGGGAAGGGATACCTACGTTGTTCTTCCAGGCTGGAACCTAGTCTCTACCGTGATGTTTGCCTGTCCACTGAAAGCAGTGCAAAGAAGTTCCTAGCCACAATCAGCGATCGCCGTGATTTTGCGGCGGTAACTGTCAAAGCTTTGACTTTCCGTGTTGCTCTGCGTATTGAAACAGCTGCGAAGGTCCTAGAAGTTTGTGAGGGCATCGAATACCTCAATTTACGCAACCCTTGCAACTTGCTAGGCCGCAATCCCCTCCTGAAGCCCCTCGGTACTCTCCAGTCACTCACTGGATTTTATGTCGACCTTTCGTCCATCTTCAACAGTCATGTCATTGACTTATCGAGCGTTCCCGCTTTCCTTCGAGTCAAAATGCTACATATGTCTAACGCATGGGCCTCTTGGCGGTCTGTAGCAGCTTCAATAGGTCTCGAGAAGCTGACTCAAGTGACTCACCTTTCGCTGTATCTCTCTACTGTTCGCACCCGCCCTGATGTCCTGAAGACCATCTTGGAACGGCAGAACCTGGAAGTGTTAGTCCTATGGCGTAGGCCATGCACAACCATGGCCGATGTTCAACATTACCTCAGTGATGCACAGATTGTGGATCCACGTGTGGTCGTCTTCGATGCAGATTTGTTCATGGACTATATGCGTGATGGTGGCTTTTGGAGGTATGCTGAAGACTTGATTCAGTGGCGTAAACAGAAGAAAGGTATGTCATACCGACTCACCTTGTAAAGCACATTCTGATTGCCACCCAAGTGGAGCCGTTCGCCATCAGCATGGATCTTGTCATGCCTCCCACCATGCTTCAACCGGATTCTGATTCGGAGGGCAGACAAGCCCCTCGTGAATATATCGAGACAGACGTTGAGGGGGACGAAGATAGTCTGAATGAGGAGCTTACGGATGATGAGATTGACACTGGAGGAGCTGAAAGCGGAGGCGAGTCGCTGAGGGATTGATCAGGAGAGTGGTTCCGAGTCTGATCGGTTGAAGCCTGGATGACATGATCTCGGTTAATACTAATTTTGAGGTTGGGGATGAATGAGCGAACTTCGAGGGCTATCAAAAAGCTTGTATATACGACGATACTATCCTTCATGGCAATCCAGATGGGGAATTCGATTGCCACCAGTGACCCGATGTCTAAGAGTGTGTGGGAAACCACAACGGTACCATGCCAATTTCGCCGCCAATTTGAGGCTCCTCCAAGCTGCTGATGTGACTTCAACCAGCTTGTGACGCTTCTGGCCACTGAAACGGTTTTGACGCGGTCCACCGAGCAGCCGAGTCTACTTCCACCTGCTGACTCCTTCAATAGGGTTCGTCTTGAGTCGTCCACGCCAACGCGGTGTATCGACGTGCTCCAACGTCGTATGGGATGACTGGGAGGTGGCTCGGGCGGCTCAGGTACGTCCGTCGTCTTGTGATTGCGCCGTCCGTGCTGACTTGTCTTCCTGTCAGTCAGTATCCTATTTCGAGTCGCAGTGCGCGTCGCTCGTTGTGCCATCCTTCCGTCGTCTCCCGTCAACTGCGGCTCCGTTACCATCGGTTGCGCGTCTCCAATCGTGCTCGCCGACTCTCGATTCCTCCGGCTCGCCCTCATGGCCTCCTCGCAACTTCTTCGGGCACGTTCTACGCGTCCTCGTGGCTTCATAATGTCGGCTCGTCTGGAGCACACTCTCGTGAGTTTCCTTTCTCCCCCTGCTTCGGACGTTCTCCAACGCGGTCCAACGCGATCCCACGCGTTCTAGCACTTCTTCGACTGCTCCCTGGTGTCCCCGTCGCTCCCTGGGACTCCAGACGTGTTCTCAGCGCTCGGATCCTTCGACTCCACTTGGGCCCCTTGAGGTGAGTACTCCCCTTTTCTTCGTCTGAGCTTTCGTGCGGATCCTCCGACGCGTTCGGATCGTTCGACTGCACTTGGGCCCTTTGAGGCGAGCACTCTCCTTTTCTTCCTCGTCCGAGCGTTCGTGCTGATCCTCCGACGCGTTCTGCGGCTCCTTAGGTCGATCCCTGGCCTCCTTGACACGGCTAGATGCCTCCGTCGCATGCGCGTTGCCTCCGGTGAGTACGCGCACGACTTCTCCACACCCCCTTGAGGTCGACACTCGGGAGTGCATCCTGTCATATCGCAGGCTTGTCGGGTGGTATGCCTGGCTCATGTGGGTCCCCTGATGCGTCCTCAGCCTCTGGTATGCCGCGCTGATCATTTTCTTTGGCTCCCGTCGCAGACTGTTCACATACGCCCGCACCCGTGTCCTCTGCCTTGACCTTCTCGATTTGGCGCGTTCACGTGCTCTCGCCGCCGTTTCGCGCGTCCTGGCGCGCCCCTCCGACCTCGTCATCAACTCCTGGGCTCTCCATGCTGTCTGGTGGCTCGGTAGGTCCCTTGGGTCAACGCGCTTCGCCTTCGTCATTGCCCGTCACCTCCTCGCCTTCGATCGTCGCCACCCCGACCCTCTCGAACTTCGTCTCGACCACCCCCCTGTGCATCCCGCTTGTCAGGGGGCTCTGTGGATGCGTCCGGATGACGCGCATCGCCACCCGTCGCGTCCACAGGGTCCTCCAACGTTTCCAGGCCGTTTTCTGTGGCTATGTCGATGCGCAACGCGTTCTATGCACTTGCGTTCGTCGTAGGTGCGTTGGCTTGGTTCTGCCTGATCTCAGCCCCTTCTGGTTCGTCTGGGGTTTACGATTTGGTGGCAGTGATGGCGGTGGTGCCGTTCCCGTCGGTTCGGGATGGTGAGAGTGAGGGAGATGGTCAAATTTATGTGCCGAACATTTGTCGAGCATATGTTTATGCGAAGGACCAGAGTGCAGGATTTAGGGACTTGTCACAAGTCACTGTGACCTGTGCGACTCCCTACATTTACCCACGTTCCTTCACCCTCACCGCTGCTTACCACCCAAGCCCTCAGACGTATGCATGCTCGTGTTTAAATTTCAGCGCAACAACATCTGTATTCCCTTTATACTCCTCCTGTGTCTTGTCATATCCATGGTTGGGCGGTTCAAATGTGGAGCAGTGCCTTGTAACAGTTCATTTGACAACAACCGCGGTCTCTCGCTTCATCGGCTGAGCTGTCCTCACTTTCGAGTAAGTGTCAATCAGCTTGGAGCAAAGCGTCGTCTACCTGCCGACTCCAGTGCACTGCAATCTACCTCCAAGAAAGCGCGTCTACCAGTTCTTGATGAACCCTATACCACTCCATCTGATGAAACACAACCGTTCGTTGATTCCATCACAACTGGGGGGACTCTGGGCCGAGTGTCAGCCAGCCATGACACTGCAGAGCAGACAGCCATGTCGTGCATCGACTCGCTGAATCGGCCAGAAGCAAGCAGCATGGCAGATACTTTACAGTCAGGACACGCTGCAGGCCAAGCCTCAGAGACTCGTGACTTGGCTGAGCAAAGAATTATGCTGTGTGCCGATGCACAGACTCTGAATGGCCCCGAAGCACACAGCGCAACCGCTACCTCACAGTCAGGCCGTCCCATCCGTTCACGCCGTCTACCAGCTCGTTTTAGGGACGTTTTACCGCCTTCTGACCCTCCTCTCCACACTTGGCTCCCTCGCGTCATATTACACGTATTTGACTCTTTTCGAACGTCGTTCAATGTCTTTGGCATTGCTCGAGAATATCGTCACCGCCCTTCGTATGACCCCGATTCCTTTCTAACCCTCGACGAGCTTTCGACTTCCTACTCAACCACTAGCAAGGAAGATGCAACCCCTTTGGTGTTCAATCCCTCACCCCCACCATGGCCATGGAAGACGTTGTCTGTATGGAGGTTGATGAATTGGATGTTGTCAGGGAGCAGGATGAAGTCAGCGGAAGAAGTGACTCGACTAGTGACCACCGTCCTCGCTTCCAAGGATTTTCACCCGGAAGATCTTGAACACTTCAACGCGTCCACGGAATTGAGACGTTTAGATGCCTCCGAAATGGACCTTCCTCCCGAACACCCTTTTCGACACGATGGCTGGACAGAAAGCCAAATCACTATCTCGGTGCTGACACGCGAACGAAACCCATCTGGAAATGGTCGCGAGTATCAAGTCCCAGGATTCTTCCATCGCAATTTGACTGCTGTGATCAAGGCAGTGTTCTCAGAGCCTGCTTCGAAGTGGTTCCACTTCACTCCGTTCAAACGGATCTGGAAATCGCCAACTGGCCACGAAGAACGTATCTATGACGAGCTTTATACTTCAGATGCATGGATAACAGCCCACGACGAGGTGCAGAAACAACAATGTTCAGATGGCTGTACTCTTGAGCGAGCAATAGCTGGAATAATGCTAGCATCTGATAGTACTCATCTCGCCCAGTTTGGCCAGGTGTCAGCTTGGCCGATTTACATGTTTTTTGGCAACCTTTCGAAGTACTCGCGAGCGCGAGAGGATGCAATAGGTTCAGGCCATATAGTTGGCTTTATACCTAAGGTAAGTTTTCTGATCGTGTACACTCAAACGACATGCCCCTCATCTGGTAAACTGGTAATAGCTTCCACAATCCATCCATCATTTCATCTCAGAGTTTACGAGCAAGAAGAACATCTCGGATATCCTGACTCACTGCAAACGTGAACTCATCCATGCCGTGTGGGACATTTTATTGGATGGCGAGTTTTTAGAGGCATACCGAAATGGCATTGTGGTCAAATGCTATGATGGTATAACTCGTCGTATATTTCCCCGCATATTTACATATTCAGCAGACTATCCTGAAAAGTAAGTCATTCATTGCTCGCATTTGCCTCGTCCTTATGTCCATTTACAGGGTCCTTTTGGCTGCAATACGCGACAAGGGCCTCTGTCCATGTACCCGCTGCTTAATTCCCAAATCCGACTTTCATCGCCTTGGTTTACTGTCGGATCTAGCTGCTCGAACACAGAAAATTCGGCAATGTTTTCGTGACCGTGTCAGTGCTGCTCGTGATGCAATCTACAAACTTGGAGCACCTATCAAGGGTGCATTTCCGGAACAGCGCTTGAAGCCCTTTTCACTTGTACCTACCTTTGTATGAGCCAACTATTTGCCATCGATTGCCATGAGGAGCTGAAACATTGATCCAGAACACATTCGCAGAGAAATTAGGTCCGCTCAAATGCAATATTTTCGAGATTCTGACAGTCGACCTCATGCATGAATTCGAACTCGGCGTTTTCAAGTCGGTATTCAAGCACCTCCTATGATTGCTTTTCATTATCGACCGCCATTCTATTGACATCATGAATGAACGGTAAGCCGCATCTTTGTGATTCCGAAGGAAAGCTATCTCACAATGATCCAGCTTCCATCAAATCCCTTCATTTGGGGTACGATCCATCAGGCGCTTTCCTTCTGATGTCTCTGAGATGAGACAACGGGCTGCTTGGCATTTTGAAAATGTCATGCAGGTGCATTCTCATTATGCTCATAGGAGTGGTTTCCCCAGTGCTCACTTTGCTGGCACATTGTCATTCTAGTGTGCGATGCCTGTATTTGAGAGCCTATTGCCCAGTGGACACAATGAGGTTGTCTGCACGCTACTATTCCGTTTGGCTCAGTGGCATGCTCTTGCCAAGCTGCGGATGCATACCGGACAATCACTCAATTTGCTCAGACAAGCGATGAGACTCGTTGGACAACAGTTACACAAGTTTAAAGAATATACCTGCTCGGCATTCATGACTAAGGAGCTTCCATCTAAGACTATGAGGCGACAGAGGCATGCAAAGGAAAAGTTGAAAGCTCAGATGGGTGATGTTGATCAATCAAAGACCTCAAGTTCTGCAAGCAGTGTGCTGCGGGCCAAAACCTTCAGTTTATCAACATACAAGATCCATGCTCTCGGCCATTATGTAGCTACCATTCGGACATTGGGAACCACAGACTCATACACTACTCAACTAGTGAGCTCCCACATTGTCTCGCACAACGAAATCTGAGTATCTCTTTCACAGGGGGAAGTTTTGCACAAGTGCTTGAAGAGATTCTACAAGAGCAGCAACAAGATAGAGCCCAACAGAAATTTAGCAAAGCAAGAGAGACACCTGACATGTGCTCACTGTGAGGTAGATCCTGAAGGAGAGTTCTTCCAAACAGCAGGGCCAGAGGATGATGGACCATATACAACAGCTGAGTGTTATCACTTGGTGTCGAACAGTTGCCTTACTGTGAATCTGGTAGCATTTTTGGAACAGCATGCTGGTGATCCTGCAATCAAAGTAAGTTCTAGACTGTCCTATCATGTCCACAATAACAATCATTATCAGGGATTCATTCCAAAGCTTAAAAGTCATCTTCTCACACAGCTCCATGACCTACCACATGATGGAGATGAACAAGCCTTCTCCCTGGACGAGCAACAATCGATTACCTTTGTCAACAATCTCAATCACATATCAATGCCCTGATGTCTGCAGATCAACTACACTACATATGATGTATGATGGGCATATGATATGCTTCACCCTGGTCATGGCAGAGTTGTTATGCTGCATTCCTGTGAGGAGGACATGAATGCACACCCATTCTGGTATGCCAAGGTCTTGGCAGCATTTCAGTTCCATATTCACTATGTGTTACAATTTTCCCTCTTCCTTCTTCTTTTCACCTATGTGTGCCATTTCCTACTATTACACTTCACAGACTCTTGGCTCCAACACCTCCTTCATGGAGTCACTTGTATGTTTATCCTCTTCCTTACACTACGTTTACTTCTTTTTCTCTATGTTCTTGAATATGGACACTATCCCACTTACTGAGTCCACTCAGGCACAGTTTTGCGCAAGATCACATCATCTTACAACAAGTTCCATCACATTCCATACAATTCTTAATCTGCAGTCCTTCTTTCATATTCCTTTACATTCTATGGCACCATTTTCCTTTTCTGCTCTTCTCATACAGGATGGTGTCATGTTCTATTAAGTTCCTCTGTTTCTACGCTGGCCCTCAATCATGTCTTACCTCTGTATATAAGTCGCTACTGCACACTGTAGTCTCCATCTTGTTCTTTCTGTATTC
>JBBPKF010000170.1:0-16481 GCA_038089175.1 Binderoboletus segoi | reverse complement strand
ACTCCAATTGCTGTTTATACTAACCATAAGAACCTTGAGTACTTCACAGGTATCAAACTCCTCACCTGCCACCAAGCCCAGTGATTGGAGTTCCTCTGCCAGTTTAACCTTGCTGTACAGTATTGTCCTGGCAAACTCAGTGCTAAATCCAATGCTCTTATCAGGTGATGGGACATCTACCCAAATGAGGGGAACAAGGACTATGCTCAACTAAACTCAAACAATTATAGACCCATCTTCACCAAGGACCAACTTGCTTCATCTCTCTGAGTGACTTATCTAGACACTCTAGTCCACTGTGCTTTCTTTCTAGTCAACATTGACCAGTTCTGTTCTGACATCTGTTTCACTCTTTTCTCCAATTTCATCTCTTTCCCACTTCTTTCAGCTATGTCCATTGATGATCCCTGCTGGACCATATTTCCTGAAGGTTTTCTTCTCTGTGACAACCACATCTATGCTCCAGAAGCCAATAATCACTGGCTTTGGATACTCTGCACCTTCCATGACCACTCTACTGCTGAACATTTCAGACAAAACATATGCTACTGCTGAGCCACCAGGAATATACCTGGCTGTGCATCCAGACTTTCATAAAAGACTACATTAGCTTCTGCACCACATGTGCACATGCCAAGGTCCCCAGGCATCATCTATATAGACTCCTGAAGCAACTTCCCATTTGAGGAAAGCCATGAAATTTCATTCCCATGGATTTTATCAAGCAACTTCCATTCTCAGATAGCTTTACAGCCATCCTGGTGGTTGTCAATAGGTTGTTCAAACAATTCATTTTTATTTCAACTCATGATACCATTAACTCCACTGACCTCATCAAATTATTCCTTCTCCATGTGCTTTCCAAACACAGAGTTCCCTCCCATGTCACTTTCAACCAGGGCTCTGAGTTTGTATCCCATTTCTTTAGATCTTTAGGGAAAGCTCTCAACATGCACATCCACTTCACTTTCAGATATCATCTGGAGGGTGACAGACAAACAGAGTGCACTAATCAAACTCTAGAGCAATATCTCCAGATCTACTACAACTACCAACAAGATGACTGGGTGGGGCTCCTCCTGCTCACTGAATTTGCCTACAACAATGTACCTAGTGCAACCACTGGTGTTTCTTCCTTTTTTATCAATAAGGGCTATCACCCAAATTTCTCCATTGACTTTGATTATCCACTAACCTCTTCCACAGCTATCTCCTATGTCACTGATTTGAATGAGCTTCATGAGTTCCTCTGGTCAGAGATGGTGGAAGTGCAAAAGCACTATCAAGGACCTGCTGATGCTAAGCATAGCCCAGCTCTGGATTTCTGAGTTGAAGATATGGTATACATAAAAGTGAAATACCTCCAGTCAACTTGGCCTTCTAAAAAACTCTTGGAGAAGAACCTTGGGCCTTCTCTATTATCTCCCATCCTGATTCCCACTTCTTTATGCTATGCCTTCCTGATTCTCTTTGTTTCATTCATCCTGTTTTTCACATATTTCAGTTAGAATCTTCTACTTTGAATACTATAGACAATCATGTCCAACCTCCACTGCCTCTGCTCAAGATCAATGGAGAACTGGAGTATGAGACCATGGAGATACTTGACTCCAGGATCAATCAGAGATGGTGTCACTGCTAACTCCTGTACCTGGTATATTGACTCAGATATGAAGAAACTGATGATGAGACCTTCTGGCTTCTTGCCATGGAGTTAGGGAATGCCCAGGACCTTGTTTCAGACTTTCATCAGAAGTATCTGGGCAAGCCCAAACCTCTTTCCATTATATAAGAACATTCTCTGATTCTCTTCTTCTCTTTTGTTTCCTTTTGTTCCTCTCATTTTCTTCTTCTACTATACTCCCTATCAAAAATAAACACACACAAAAATAAAACAGACACACCAAAAAAAACAAAAAAAACACACAAAGAATTACTCAGTCACAAAAAAAATAAAAAAAAATAAAGCCTTCCAATTTCTTCCATTCCTCTGTTCTGTCTCCATATTCATTACTATATCTATCCATCTCTCTCTCTCTCTCTCTCTTTTGTTGCCTGTACTATCTCTACTCTTTCCTACCCTTTTAGACTTCATTCCATAGCCTTTCTGGCTCCATTCCACAGCCTTCTGCAATTTCACTCTGACAATCCTGCTTCTGCTTCAGTCCTCCACTCTACTATCCTCTCCAAAGCCTATTCCTGCAGATGTGCCCCCTCAGTGCTGATAGGACTTTGAACACTGATCAGTTGCCTTCAGCTGGATATCTCTGAACTCTGCCTTGTCAAGCATCTCATCATCCCTTCCATCCTTGGATGCCCTCTCCAGAGGGGCCTGATTGCCTCTTCAGATTGGCAACATTCTCAACCACCACTTGTCTCAGCCTTGAGGGTTTGGTCTTAGTGAGGAGGCACCGTCATATTCATCTCAAGTGGTCATTACACCTCTCTGGCCTTCTCCAGTCCTCTCCAGATCACTCTGCCATTGTTCACTCATCACTTGTCTTCTGCCACCCAGAGTTGTACTCAGAGTTGATATCTCCACTCAGAATGCTCTCAGAATATCTGTCATGTCTGATCATCATTCTTTGCATATGTCATCCTTCCTGTCCATGTATCATTCATCCTGTTCATTCCATACCTTACCTACTTTCATCTGATTGTTGTTACTTGCTTCACCTTGAAACTGTTTCATCCATCTATCACCTGTTTTATGTCCAAACCTGTTTGACATTCTGTACCTTACTCTGAATGTACTTGAGGACCTCTGCATACCATGTATTCCCTTAGTATGAACATCAACTGAGTCTCTCCTCCAACTCCTGCCTAACTCCTTCCCTCCATCTCCTCTCACCCTGAATTCTCAGTCCTATTCCAGACCTCTGAAATCTGAGAACATGGATCTGTGCAAGGGCATGACACATAAGTCCTGCATCAATGTCATCATTACCAAGTCTCCTTTCCTTTCTGTCTCTTCTGTCAGACATTCAGTCCATCTCTGTCCACTCACTGTTCCACCCCTCAGACATTCTGGACCCTCATTGAACTTGAGTCCAAAGGACCCAGACTTTACAGCTATGAGTAATTGAGCAAGAAGAAGCCTTTCAAACCCTCCAATCTATTATGACTTTGAAACCCATACTTCATATGCCAGATGTAGACAAACCCTGCTCCATCATAACTGATGCCTCATGGGGAGATGTTCACTAAAAAATCAAAGGCTTGAGCAAGAAAAAAGAACTGGTGTGCTCTTGGTAGGTGATGATAAAAATCAGAGGTCCAAGGGACTTGAGGTGATGGTGAAAAGCAACCTTCCATGTAGTCACAGTATACATACTACATTCAGTACAATTAGTTAAGGTAGTGTACTAATTGCAGCAAGTATGATCTCCAACACACCCTGTCAAATGAGACATGGTTTGTGAGTACAGTAGGAACAGTAAATGATTAAGAAGAATGTAAGAAGGGTGGGAGCTACTAATATGGCAAGAGCAAAGACATATCTGAGTTAGAATGACAATGTGCAAGGTTGGCCTTTTTGAATTTCCAAGATTCCTTGTCTGTCTCCTCACCAGGGCTCAGGGATGGGCAGTCTCCAGTAATGTGGAGGCCATGACATTTGAAATATTGGGCCTTTCTTTCTGAGTTGCACTTTGACTTGGCTTTGCTATGGGAGTGATGTGGCTGTGCTGCATTGAATGTGGTGGCAGAGGCAGAGGTTGGTTGCAGGTGGAATTCCTCATTTAGCATCTGGGTGACAACAGAGCTAGTAGTAAGGTCATTGAGGGGTATTGAGCCAATGGTAATGATGAGTAAGGAATATTTGATGGGAAGATCACAAAGCAAGGTTGTGATTACAATTGTTACAGGCACTTTGAATCTGACACCCTGGAGTTGAAAGGCAAGGTCTTGAACTAATGTGATCCAGGACTGCATTGACTGGTTGGATTCTTTTTTCATGGTTGAGAGTTCACAGAGCATGGCAAAAATGCAGCCAAAGCCATGGGACTGGTGAATGTGGGCAAGGTTGTTCCAGATTTCTTTGGGGTTGCCACACTTAGTACAAGCATGGGGAAGTTGGGAGGTAGAGAGGTGAAGGATAATTTTGAGCCTCACAAGCCACTGCTTACAGGCAAATGATTTTGCCATCTTGGATGAGGATCTATTGTGGGCCTGGTCTCCACTCTGCTCATTATATCCCAGAGGTCTCATTCAGCTAACAGGGCCTCCATCTGCATGCTCCATTTAGTATAGTTTATGTTGTTAAGTTTTTCAAACCCAAGTTTTGAGGACAACATGATGGAAAGAGAATAATACTGGCTAATTTATAGACACTAGCTTGTCTTCACAGGGCTACTGGCTGGTTTTGAGGTACTAGCTGATCTATGATGGGCTGGATTTAAGGCACTAGCTGGCCTATGACAGGCTGGTTTCAAGGCACTAGCTGACCTGTAACAAGCTGGATTTAAGACTCTAGCTGGCCTGACAGGGATGGCTGACCAATTGAGTGAGTGAAGACACAGAGATCTAGCAGTCAAGGCTCATAATTTGATAAAAATTGGAGGTTCAAGGGACTCAAGGTGGTGACAAAAAGCAACCTTTCATATAGTCACAGTACATGTACTATGTTTGATACAATTAGGTAAGGTAGTGTACTAACTGCAGCAAGCATGATTTCCAACAGGTGATTAGGATAGGGATAGGTCCATTGTGATCAGAGTGATATTCTGATAAAGAGTGATTGGAGGTATCTGGAGTGGGTGCTCAAGTATTATGATGGGTGCCCCAGGCAGGGTTTGGGATGAAGGATCTGGGTGGAATGGTGATCTATCTAATAGTAGTGATGGAATAGAACCTAGTTCTTTTGTTATGACTAACCTGGGGAGAATTAGACATAGTGTTGAGGACTGGCAAAGGGACAAGAGAGTGTAGACACAAGGTTGCATGAGTGAAGATGTGTTACACTACAAGCAAAGACTTGTGTAACAACTTCAGCCCTTCTTGGGTTCCTCAGCTGACGGCTGGACGACACTCAGGGTGAGAGAGCATCCTATTCCAGAGCAAACGAGCACGTGTAGGAATTACGCTTCTACAGGCTCAACGACCTTGACAGACTTGATACCATTCGGTCAACCAAAGGTTAAGTGTCACGGCTTGGCAACACTTGAGGACACAGCTGCTAGAGATGGCTAGCACCACAAGGTCAAAATAGCTAACTTAGAGGAACAAGGCCTAAGAAAGAGACTGCTCTGATTGCAGGAGAAGTACAAGAGAACAGAATGGAGACTACGATGCACAGTAGCGACTTATATACAGAGATAAGAGGGACTTGAGGGCAGGTACAGAAAAGGAGAGAAAACAACAGAACATGACACCATCCTGTATGAGAAGAGCAGAAAAGGAAAATGGCATCATAGAAGGTTAAAGAACATGAAAGAAGTGACTGCAAATTATGAGTAATATGGAATGAGGTGGAACTTGACAGAAGATAATGTGATCTTACACAAGACTGCACCCGAGTGGACTCAGTAAGTGGGATAGTGTCCGTATTCAAGAATATAGAGAAGAAGGAGTAACTGCAATGTAAGAAAGAAGATAAATGTACAAGTGGCACCATGTAGAACATATTGGAGCCAAGAGTCTGTGAAGTATAGTAGTAGGAGACGGCACCAGTAGGTAAAGAGGGAAAATTGTAACAAGATGTAGTGCTCCAAGAACCTACTGGCCAACAGTTACAACAAGTAGGAGCAGGAGTACCTTCAAGGGAAGATAAGACAAAGACTTCTGATTCAAGCATTCATGAATGTGAGAGAGCTTAGAGCAGTGGACACAAGGAGGTGAAGCCAGATAAGATTTGAGAAGAAGTAGCTTGAAGAGTACATGGGTATGCAACCAGGTTTATATGTATATTCCCTTGGCCTTGATTACAGCTTGGACTCTTCTAGGCATATTTTCAATCAAGTTCTGACACACCTCTGGTTTTATATTGTTTCAAACTTCAGCCACTCTCTTTCAAATCTCCCAAACTCCCTTAGCCTGTGTTGGATACTTGCAAAGTTCCTTTTTAATATGACCTCATAGATGTTCAATGGGGTTGACATCTGGAGACTGTGGAGGCCAATCTAAAACAGTAATATCATGGTCTTTTAGAAACATCTTGGCCTTGTGGGACTTGTGCTTGGGGTCATTGTATTGCCAGAATATAAGATCTTCCAAAGAAATCCCAGATTCCTCCATGCTGGGCAGTAAGTGGTCCTCCAAAATGTTCACATACTGGTTGGCATCCATCCTTCCCTCTATCTCTGCAAGTTGCCCAACACCATTCCATCCCATACCATGATATTTCCCCCTCCAAACTTCACTGTTCCTTGGACTTCTCTTGAAGTCACTTCTCTTTCCAGACCCACTGCTTCCCATCTGACCCTTGCCTGTTGATTTTGGTTTCATCAGACCAGATAACTCTTTTCCAGTCCTCTACAGTCCACTCTCTGTACTTTAGAGCAAAAGCCAAGTGCTTCTTTTGATGCACTGTAGAAAGTGAACTCCTTTGATGGAGGTGGGTGGTTGCCAGTCCAGGATAGCTTTAGCTTTAACTGCATCAAGGTAAACAGTGCCAGCATAGATGATATTCCATGTGATCACTTTCAAACATGCATTTAGAAAGTTTCAGGTTGAGTTTTTCTTCTTGAAATCAGTGAAGGACATAGTGAGTTCTCTCTATGTGAGTGAAGAGTTCAGAAGAGGCAATGGTGAGGTTATCCATATAAATGCTTAACCATCCTTCTGCAATCATGTCTCTGAAGATCTGGTTCATCATTGCTTGGAAGTGTGGTGGGGCATTAGAAAAATCAAAGAACATAACCTGAGGCTTGAACAGGTCTTTGAATGTGATGAATGCTGCCTTCCATCTGTCTTCTTGTATGAGGACATTGTTGTATCCCCAGCAGACACCAAACTTGGTAAAGATAGCAGCATTTTTGAATTGATCCAGAAGGTCAGAGATGAGAGACAGAAAGTATGTGTTTTTGACCATGTATTCCTCTAAGTGTATATAGTCCTGGCAATGATGTAGTTTCCCATCTTTCTTAGATATGAAGAAGCATGGAGCAGCTTGAGGAAAGGAGGATGGGAGAATTCATCCAGCTTCAAAGTTTTCTGTGATGAATTTCTTGTATGACAGAAGTTTAGATTGGTTTAGGGGGTAAGTTTTGGCAATGCACAGTATGAAGGAGTCCTTAGTAACAATCAGAAAGTTAAATCTCTATGATAAGGGAAAAGTTCACCTTCGGGAGGTTCCTCAAACATGTTGGTGAAGTTCTTATAAAGGTCTGGGAGAGTGACCTCAGTTTGTTCAGCTTTTTGAGCCATAGTCATGGAGATGGTACTACAGGCTAGGTATTGATCCAGGTGTTTGCATTCTTCCATTACTGATTCCACTGGTGATAGTTGGAATTTCCTGATCTTCCAATTGATGATGGGGTTAGCTTTTTCCAGCCAGGGATGTCCTAGGATAATGTTCTCTTTTCCAGGGTTCAGAATAAAGAACCATTGATTCATCATAAATGAGTGCTCCCTGTTAATTATAACTTTCTGCATAGTGGTATAGCAGATAGTTCCAGCAGTGCTTTCTGTTCCATCCACATTTTTTGCAAGTATTGGTTGAGGTAAAGGAGAGAAGGCGAGATAGTTTTAGTGAATGAATCTTCAAGAGATGAAGTACTTCATGGCTCTGCTATTGATGAGGGCAGATACATCAACAATTTTCTTGCTTCTGTTCTGAAAGGAGACAGAAATCTGCATGGATTGTTCTTTAGATTTAGATACAAATACAGAAGCAAGACATTGGTAAGGAGTCATTGACTTTCCTACTCCCCTTGTTGAAAACCCTTCTCTTTTGTTTCCATTTGCTTGATGTCCTCAAAACAAGTTTTCAAGACCTGCATAATTTGCTCATGGGGAACTTTCCTGGTAGTGCAGAGGCTCTGAACATAGAATATGATAGAGTTGTTGGGGTTGTGACTGGTGGAAGGTTTTGATTGAGTGAGTTCAACAGTAGTGGCCCAAACATGGGTGAGTTCATATGGGCATTGTGAAGGATGAGAAGAGGCTTGGTTTTTCATTTGGGAGTGGTTGACAGACCAACACCCCTCTTTCTTGCAAACAAAGCATTTCTTATCTCAGAGCAGGATTGCTTTTTCATCAGGTGCAAGACAGACAAAGTCAATGTCCATGGTGTTTGATTCTTGAGGTATTCAGTGATTAGAGAAAGGAAGGAAGAAGTGTTCCATCCCTTTTCTCAAGGCTCTGGTGTGAGCATTCTGTGTATGAAAAATAATGGCTTTTTTCATCCATTTCTGAAACATTTGAGGGATTGAGTTCATCATGAAGATAGGTCAGGTGATAGCTTGGCTGAGTCCTTGAGAGGAATAGTCAACAGAAGTGACATCATCTTTAATCCCAGCATAAGAGGCTAGGTTTGGACATTCTGAGAGGAAGGCTTGAAACCCATCATTGTTGTTTTTCTTGTCAGTGAAGATTTCTTGAAATCAGCCATCTAACTGGGCCCTTGTAGTAGACTTCATATCATAAGAATAAAATGTGTTCATGAACATTTCTTTGGACTTTTCATAGATTCTATCTGTGGCAGGGGTTGTGGTGTCAGCAATAATGTTCAGCCATTTTTTGGTGAAGACAGGTTCTCTTTCTTTGATCAGGCAGCTACAGGTGATGGCAATTGTTATTGCACAGTGGTGCATTCAGGGTGAACAAAGCAGACATCTGCTTGATCCATCAGTTTGTGTCCTCAGATTTTTCAGAGAATTCTTCTTGGTATTCAGCTTTCTTTTTGGCCATGGCAGGCAGATTTACTGCTTATTGGACAGAAGGTTGTGATAGTGGTGAACTAGGTGGTCCAAGGGCAATTCTTTGGAAAATGGAGGATGGTCTAACAGTGGGTCTTGCTAATGTGTTTACCAGTCATGTAAGTGGTTGTACTGGGTGGTAGGCAATGATTGGGCTATTTTCAAGGGAGGATCTACCTCAATATCTTCAGTTTCTTTCAAGGAAGGAAGAATTCTTCTCAGTAATAGTAGGCAAGAGATAGTACTGGCTGAAAGGGGATCACATTGATAGGTTGCTGAGGTAGTTAATGTCTAACCTCCAGTTGAGTTGTACAAGACTGGAGAAAAGAGGTGTAGCAGTGCAGTGTGTGTAATGCATGTGGTTGTTGTCAGATACAGATGATAATGTAGAGCAGCAGTAAGCATAATAAAACCTAATTAGCACTATTGCAAGACTGTATGGTCTCCAACATCCTGGAACTCAAAGAAACAACCCAACATTCCCACCTCCTCAACTGAAGCTGAATACATCACCATAGCCCATGCCACAAAACAGGCACTTTAGCTCCAACAACTCATTCACAACCTCAACCTTTACAACTTGGACCTTCCTGCTATCCATCCCCATGCTGATAACACCAGCATGATTTTTCTTGCAAAGGAAGCATGCTTTCATGCACACACACATCACATTAGTGTCCACTACCCCCTTGTCCATGAGCACATCAAAGAGAGCACACTTGAACTCATACATACACCTACAGCCAACATGATTGCAAATGGACATGAAAAACCACTTGTACATGTTAAACACAACACCATGCTACTTAATTTCAACCTACTATGAGCCTGATGGTGTGTGTTGGAGACTGCACAGTCTTGCCATAGTGCTAATTAGATTTTCTTACACTTACTGCTCTACATTACTATATCTAGCAATAACCACATGTATTAGAGCCTGTTTAGCAACATGTCAGTGAGCTAGTTTCATTGTTTGACTCTATTTGACTAGTGGTGGAAAATCTGGCATTGTCTTCTGAGATTGGGTCAGAGATGAGAATGTCCCAAACCTTCTCCCCTCACCATGATGATTCAATCTCTTTGCTCATTGCCTGATCCTGCCCATATTGAACTTGTTCAATGGCAACACAATACCATCTGCAAATGCACAGCAGGCCTGCTGTGGTGCTGAGGAGCCTCTTGATGTTGCTGCACTCAGAGCAGACAAGAGAGCAGACAAGATTTGGGCTGGGTGCACACCATTGGAGCCTGAAAAACAGCATCCATGTGGGTCATGCCTCATGCTGTGGATGCCTCACTGTTCAACAGTGACATGACACCATCTAGGATGAGAAGGAGGACATGGAGTAGCTTGACTAGGTATGTGATTTGCTGCCTTCACTTACCGAGACCATTGTGGTAGTGATTTGTTGAGATCATCACCAAGAACATATCAATTACAGGCTGTATGTGTGCTTGAGGTGAGCTTGGGCTAGTTCACTCTCTGACCCAATCCTAGAAGACAATGCCGGATTTTCCGCCACTAGTCAAATAGAGCCAAACAATGAAACTAGCCCACCAACGTGTTGCTAAACCAGCTCTTACACACACCGCACCGCTACACCTCTTTTCTCCAGTCTTGTACAACTCGACTGGAGGTAAGACGCTACGCTACACTCCTGATACGTACTTACTGACATGTACTAGGACTCACAGTCCTTATATTTTAGTTAGCATACCCGCGATACCCTGCCGGGGTTGGAGTGAGATGGGCTCTCGTTTGACACCATATACAGAGCCCCCGTCCATGCCCGTCTGATGTATCAAATGGCCACAAACGATGGAGCCTAACCCAGACTTGCTGGGTGCTCAATTGCCGAGCATTGGGTGACCCACGGTAGCGTCTCGTTTGCGCTGATTCGCTGTAGATTTCAGGAACAGACTCTTCTGCGGACGTAGTACCCCTTATTCCGACCATCACGGTGTAGCGAGTGTTCCATCCGCAACCGGGTGTTGATCCGAGCTGAGGGTGTCTTCCCATCGTCAATACTTCGGTTTCAGTCTACTCCCAGACGGGGTCTGCGATATATAACAAGTCTCGTTGGTAGAGCCCAAATCCCTCAACACTGACAGTCAAATATCTCCAACCAGTTCAAATCTCGGCTCATTTCGCACCCGCGCCCACCTATCTTGCCATGCACCTCGTCAAGTTCTGCACTGTTCTCGGTGCCATTTCTCTGGCGTCTGCAGCATCCGTGGGCATTAGCCAACGTGCGGTGTGTTCTTCCGTTTCCTCCACGAGCGGGACCATGATCGCCGACCCCTTTCTCCCTAGGAGAATCACCCTGTGGCTCGGGACTGCAAGTACATCTTCTGCTTCTCATCGGGTAAACTCAACCTCTTTAGTATCCCGAGAGATTCCAGAAGCACTCAACTTCCACCAGACTGCGGAGCACCCCATATTAAAAAGGAGTCCGATCTGACCGGGACATGCACGAAGGCTCCCAACAAGAATTGCATTTGCGATAAGTGCGGTCGAGCCGTTATTTCCTGCGGTCAAGACGACTGCGCAGCGGTAAACCAGAGGTGCACCGCTGAAAAATACAACAACTGCGACTGCCAGGGCTAGACTAGAGACCGGGTGGACTCGGTGCTGAAATCTGAGGGATGACATGATTGGCGTCGGGGGATCTTCATGTACTGGGGACCATTGAAGAATTAGGCGTCCGTTACTACAGAACTCGTACAATTCCATCTGGATTCTGATCCAAGTCTGATTGAAAAAGCATGCATGGGCAGGTGACTAACAACGCGTTTCAACATGAATTACATTCCTTTGCTACCACTGAGTCTATTTTTCGCCGGAGCTTTTGCTTGAGGGAAGTCGGCGTCTCTCGTCCACAGTCCGAGGTCTGGATATCTTGACCAAGAATGCGTCTACGAGAGCAGGTACTGTTGGAGATCATACTCGCCGCGGTTAGTACACTACCTTACTTAATCATACCGAATGTAGTACGTGTACTGTGGCTACATGAACATTGCTTTTCGCCACCACCTCGAGTCCTCGGACCCCGATTTTTATCAGGTTATGAGCCCCGAGTGCTAGACTTCTGTGTCTCCACTTACTTGATCAATCAGCCACCCCTGTCAGGCCAGTAGAGCCTTGAATCCAGCCTGTTGCAGGTCAGCTAGTACCCCAAAACCAGCCTGTCACAGGCCAGCTAGAGCCTTGAATCCAGCCTGTTGTAGGTCAGCTAGTACCTCAAAACCAGCCTGTTGTAGGCCAGCTAGAGCCCTGAATCCAGCCCATCACAGGTTAGCTAGTACCTTGAAACCAGCCAGTAGCCCTGTGGAGACAAGCTAGTGTTTATAAATTAGCCAGTATTACCCCTTCCCATCATGTCATTCTCAAAACTTGTGTTCAAAAAAAAGACTTAATGACACAAACTATGCAGAATGGAGCATACAGATAAAGGCCCCATTAGACAAGCAAGACCTCTGGGATATAGTGAGTAGAGTGAAAACCAGGCCCACCTATGGACCCTCATTCAAGGTGGTAAAATCATTTGCCTGTAAGCAGCGGCTTGCAAGGGTCAAAATTACCCTTTACCTTTCTACCTTCCAATTCCCCCATGCTCATACTGAGTCTGGCAACTCCTGTCCTCACTCTCATCATACTAGCTGCTCCCATTCCCCTCCCTACATCCTCATTAATCATTTGCTGTGCCTACTATATTCACAGACCACGTCTTATTTAACAGGATGTGTTGGAGATCATACTCACTGCAGTTAGTACACTACCTTACTTAATCATACTGAATGTAGTACATGTACTGTGGCTACATGAATGTTGCTTTTCACCACCACCTTGAGTTCTTGGACCCTGATTTTTATCAGGTATGCAAGTAAATGTTTGAATGGATGTGCAATCATCTATGGTGAATAGTGGCCAGGCTAATCTGGGTAACTGCACCAAGTCAAGATTACTGCATAAACACTATTCACCTTTGGATTCATCATACTACAATACAAAACAGGACCCATTTGTGTTACAATTTTCCCTCTTTCTTCTTATCATTACCTACTTCTGTCATCACCTACTCCTACATTTCACAGACTCTTGGCTTCAACACCTGCTATGTGCGGCCACTTGTACATTTACCTTGTTTCTTACGTTGCATTTACTTCTTCTTCTCTACATTCTCAAATACGGACACTATTCCACTTACTGAGTCCACTCGGGCACAGCCTTGTGCAAGATCTCATGATCTTCTGACAAGTTCCACCACCTTCCATATGATTTATAATCCGCAGTTACTTCTTCTTCATTCTCCAACATTCTATGGCATTATTTTCTATTTCTGCTCTTCTCATACAGGATGGCGTCATGTTCTATTGTCTTCCCTCATTTTCTATGCCTACCCTCAAGTCATTTCATCTCTGTATATAAGCCGCTACTGTGCACCATAGTTGACATTCTGTTCTTTTGTAAATCCCCTGCAATTAGAGCAGTCTCTTTCTTAGGCTTTGTCACCCTAAGTTAGTTATCTTGACCTTGTGGAGCTAGCCATCTCTAGCAGCTGTGTCCTCGAGTGTTGCCAAGCCATGACACTGACATTGTAGTCGACCATATGGTATCAAGTCTGTCAAGGTTGTCGAGCCTGTAGAAGTGTAATACCTATGTGTGCTCATTCACTCTGGAATAGGGTGCTCTCTCACCTTGAGCATTGTCCAGCCGTCAGCTGAGGAACCCAAGAAGGGTTGAAGTCGTTACACAAGTCTTTACTTGTAGCGTAACAATTTGCATAGGCAGATGGATGTATAATACACTGACAGGACATTATGGAATCATAGGTAAGTAAACAGGATTAGTCAAAACCCTTATAAATGCAGGATGGGGCATGACGGCTGACTATCAATGGTATGAAGCACACCCAGAAGAGACCATGCCTGGAATGCTCTGATTCACCCCATATGTCTTGCCAGTGCCTCCAAACAACCCTAAGAGAATATGCATCAGGAGCAGGTGTAAAAGTTATGATCTCAGGTTGCATGTAACTAGTGAAAGACTCAATTGTGTGCAAAGCAATGGACTGTATTGTGTATTCACCTCTACAAGATACAATGTATGGATAAGCATGAGTAGGTAGGGTGATAAGTAAGGAGCTCACCTCAGTCATGTGTGCAACAATGGACTGAGGTGCTCAAGACTAAGACAGTACATCTTATATACAAGTAATGCTGTAACCTATGAATGGGGCTGTAACAGGGTTTGTAGGGTTCCAAAACTAAAAGGCATGGCTATAAAGAACAGAATACATACACAAGATAATGGAATGGAGACCATATGATGTGGTGGAATGCTAGGGGTGCATCATGTGAACCATGTGCATGCATTGGTCTGATTACACTCATGGCTGTGCATGCACTTGTCATTCCAACAGCAGGATCTTTCTTTCCTCTAGGTTTATCTCCATGATACAGCAGTGCACTAATATCATACTCCTGTTGCAGATCCCTTGTGAGAGCAAGAGTGGGATCATTGTGCATCTTGGCCCCACACCTGAGTTCCTTGAGTGTTCACTTCTGCTCTGGGAGGAACTGCTGGAGATGGTAATAATACTGTACTGTTCCCAGGGCAGAGCTTAATGGGCTAATGGGACTCTGATTCTTGACATTCAGGGACCCCTTATTCCATCTTCCTTTGGTGCATCCATGAAGTATTCTTCTTCATGATGCAGAAGATGTTTCAGCTGCACCCATCATTCTGCCAGACTTGGTGTGTGGACTGCATTGGCCTCTGTTTCTGTGGAAGTTGATGTATTCAAGTCTGAATCTGTTGGAATGACAAGCACACACACAGCCATGAGCATAACCAGACTGGTGCATGTGCACAGTGCATGTGATGCACCCCTAGCATTCCACTACATCATGTGCTCTCCATTGCAACATCTTGTGTATGTACCCTGTTTTTTGTACCTGTGCCTTTTAGTCTTGCAACCCTGTAAACCCTGTCATTGCCCCATTCATAGGACATAGCATTACTTGTGTATAAAATGTACCATTTCAGACCTGAGCACCTCAGTCTGTTGTTGCACACATGACTGAGGTGAACTAATACTTTTATATCCTTTTACCTACTCTTACTTATTTGTACATAGTCTCTGATAGGTAAATACAATACAGTCTGTTGTTGCACACACAACTGAGTCTCTGATAGTTGTGTGCAATCTGGGATCATAATCTTATAGAATCTTCTGCCACTTTCACCCTTTATCCAAGTAGGCAGATATTGTCTGTTCAGAAAGCTGTAAGGTGGTAGCACTTCTGCTTTGCATGTACATGAGGGTATGCTATCCATGCCTTGATTCTCATGTTGCAGACTTGGGGTGGTTCAGCAGGTGATGAAATGAGTTCTCCATAAATGCCAAGAAAGGAGTTGAGGGTTTGGTGTAGATTTGTCTAGATCCCCTTCCACCACCACCAATCACTGGGACTGAGTGGTACAATAGCCTGCCAATTGTCCTGATCACACAGCTCAACTGTCCCTTGTCTTGAGTATGTCATACTTGAGTTCTCGACCACAGGCTTTCACCATATTGCTTTATCTTGGGTCAAAGCAAGGTGCAGGATTCATTTAGTTGACATAAATCACATTCTCAATAGAGCAAGTTTCATAGACCTTTCAAAAGATATTGCTTCTGCCAACTGATCACTTCTGAAGCACACTACAGAAGGAAGTCTGATTCTTGGAATGTTGTCACCACTAACAATGATGAACTGACCTCTACCATTTTCACTGAAACTTGTGTTAGTTGTGTTAGAATTTGGGGGTTCTATGCTATGTAAGTAAAAGGGCAGTGTTGTCCACTGTGTGTACTTTTAGCTATGTGTAAAATAATGGAGCTGAGAACCCACCTTGATTGAGATCCAAGAGGATGGAAGATGACTGAGGGAGGGAAAAATAAAGAGTCCAATTTAAATACCTATAGGCAAAGATGTAACTGCTAATATCTCCAGTAACTTCAACAATGGAAACAATGGAACTCCAGCAGTTCCATTCCAACTCTGGTCTCTCTATTCTGGAGTGCTAAGGCCCTGTTTACTTTGCAAGGACTCATGTTAACTGAAGACCCCAGCTTCAGGTAACTTCAGAGCTCCTGTAACATGTCACATCACTGTGCCCTGAGCAGAATCTCCCAGGTCACATATGTGGCCTACAACATCTGGTGGCTATAGCTGATTTCCACCCTTGCATTCCAACCATGTTGTCCTTGGATTCATTAGACCACTTACTGCACTCTAAGGGGATCATCAATCCCCTTGATTTAAACCTTCTTTTAGACCCAAGATAAATTGCAAGAAGGCTGTGTTATGCAAGAGGAATGTTGATTGCTTATGCTGAAAGACCTTCTTGATGTGCACTAAAGTAGCACAATGACTGTTGCAACAAGAAAGAAATACTACCTATGTAAGTGACTGCATGCCATATTACTCAGGAGATGCTAAACACTGCCTATAATTGTGCAGATCTGGCTGTCTTTACATAACATACAGTGACTCCAAAAAGCATTCCAATGCCTAACCTAGATACAAGGTGTGAAGTGCCCTGCAAACACCTGTGGGAATTTTATTTCGCTTTGG
>JBBPKF010000169.1:0-14060 GCA_038089175.1 Binderoboletus segoi | reverse complement strand
GAGCCGGAGTAGGATCCAGGGAATCGATGATTGTTCCCAGGCCTTCATCGTATAGAGTGTCCAATGTTTGGTTACGAAGACAATTAAGGGCAGAGGGGAGGGCTTCTGCAGCTGGGAAGTTGGTGTCGTTCAGAGAGAAGTCAAAGGCTAAACATAAAGAACAATAGGTAAGGTAGATGCAGACCAATCTAGGTAGAATACAAGACAAGCAGTAAATAGGGTTGTTTTCAATTAAGAGAATGAGAGGGGTGTGCTGGAGAAATGCCCCGAATATGAGGTGACGTTCGAGTGGAGGGAGGTGGTTGACTCAGAGTGGAAGGTTCATGTTTACAATATCAGATGCATGTGGAAGGATTTCTGGAGTTTGGGGTGTGATGAGCATAGGTGAGGAGGGGTGAGAGGATGGGTTGGGTGAAGTCATGTTTGTGGAAGAGTTTTGATGATGATTACAGTGACAACTAGGATGAGGACAGCGAGAAGGAGGATTCTGAGGACAATATGGTGTTCATTTCCTTTAAGAGTCATGGTGGTGGAGATGGGAAAATGGAAGGATGGCGAGCTTTATAGTCATGGAGGATGGAGGATGAGTGGTCTAAATTGTATTCGGGTTCCCAGGTGTTTTCTGCCGATGAATATCCCTTCCATTGGATCAAGAATTGGCGATGGAGTTTAGAACCTCTGTGTCCTAAAATGGCTTCTACTTCATATTCAGAATCGCCATCAATTTCCACTGGGGGTGGTTCTAGGAATGGGGTGCCAAATTCATTGGTTTGGGCGAATGAAGAGAGGAGTGATGCATGGAACACCAGATGAATTTTCCATGTTGGGGGTAGTTTTAATCTGTAGGCAAGAGGGGAGATAACTTTTTCAATGAGGAAAGGCCCATGTCTTTGAGTGAAGAGTTTAGAGTGGGATCCTGGAAAGCAGAGGTTTTTTGCTTCCAGCCACACTTTGTCCCCTGGTTTCCATGGTTTGAAGTGGGAGTTGATCTGATCTTTCATCACTAGGCACATCTTTTGATGTGCTGCATTGGCTTCTTCTCTGGCGGAATCTAGGAGAGATAAACATTTTTCCAAAGCAGGAAGAAATGTTTTGCCAATAGGCGGATAAGATCTGGGTTCATATCCCATTATTAGATAGAATGGGGTCTGTTTGGTCAAAGAGTGGATGGCAGAATTGTGACAAAATTCAGCAACAGGGAGGAAGTCGGTCCAGGCAGATGGGTTTTGTTGGCAATAGAGATGGAGGTAAGTTTCGAGTTCCTGGTTAGTCCATTCAGTTTGTCCATCAGTTTGCGGGTGATAGGCAGTGGATAAGGTGATGTCATAGTCGAGAAGTCAAGTGAGCTCCTTCAAGAAGGCTGAGGTGAACTATGGGCCTCTGTCTGAGATAAGTTTGTCATGTAGTCCAAATCTGGGGAATATATGTTTAAAGAATAGGGAAGCAACTCCTTCCGCATCGATTGTTTTGGAGCAAGGAAGGAAAATTACCCCCTTCGAGAGTCCATGGTCTACCATGACCATGACAGAGTCATAGCCCCCCGAAAGGGGAAGGTCAGTGATAAGATCCACAGATAGTTGTTGAAATGGTCGAGTGCAGGAGGACGAGATCGGAGAGAGGGGAGGAATGGTGGGATGAGTATTGACTTTGTTGGCCTGGCAGACTGGGCAACCTTGGACAAATTTGTGGACAAATGTAGATAAGCCCGGCCACCAGTAGTCCTTCATAACAGAGGATTGGGTTTGAAAGATCCTGCCATGACCAAAGGTGGAGAAGGTATGGTGATGAGCAATGAGGTCTTTGTGGAGTATACTAGAGACATAAATCTTATTGCAATAATAGAGTATACCCTGCTCATAAGTCCAATCAGCATGTGAGGCCTGAGGAAGGAGGAAAGAGCTGTCAGATAAGGCATTGAGGGCTTTTATGATGAAAGGATCATCGGAGGTAGATTGGGCGAGTTTGGAGGCGATGGCACAGTCCAAAGTACAGATAAAAAGGTGGTTGGGGAGGAGGGTGACATCTTCGTTGTTGGAAATGGATGTAGGATATGGGTAGCAAGACAGGGTATCGGCCGGAGCAACTTTTGCTGCAGGAACTGCGATAAATTGAAGATCAAAGTCTTGTAAAAACATGAGCCATTGGGCTTGTCATCAATTGAGATGTTGGGGTTGGTGAAAGTAGGTTAAATTTTTGTGGTCAGTGAGGATTGTTACCAGGTGTCCAGTCCCTCGAAGATAATGTTTCCATGTATCCAACGCATGAATGACAGCCAGAAGTTCCCAGTCATAGATATCATAGTTTCATTCAGCATCAAGGAAGGATTGGGAGTGATAAGCGCAAGGATGCAAGTCACCATTGTCATCTGATTGGAGGAGGACACCTCCGGAAGTGACCAAGGAGGCGTCAGTCATGATGGTAAATGGTTTATTGACATTCGGCATTTGAAGTACCGGCTCAGATGTCATGATGGATTGGAGTGTACAGAAGGCATGTTCTTGTTCATGGTCCCAGTGCCAATTAATCACTGCTTTGGTGAGGTTGATGAGTGGTCAAGTGATGTTTGCATAGTTAGGGACGAATTTTCAGTAGAAGTTACAAAATCCTAGGAACAATCAAACTCCTTTCACCGATGTGGGTGGTTTCTAATCCTGTATCACTTTGACTTTAACTGGGTCGAGGTGGACAGTTCCTGCATGAATGATGAGGCCCAAGTGTTCCATGTGGTCGCTTTCAAAGGTGCATTTGGACAACTTGAGATAGAGTTTTTCCTTTCGGAAGCATTCTAATACTCGACGTGTTCTTTCCTGATGAGTGGGAAGATGGGAGGAAGTGATGGCAAGGTCATCCATGTAGATGCTCAGCCATCCTTCTGCGATCATATCATGGAATAAGTGGTTCATCATGGCCTGGAAGTGTGGGGGTGCATTCGAAAACCCGAAGAACATAACTTGAGGCTCAAAAAGTCCTTCCGGGGTGATGAATGCTGCCTTCCATTGGTCTTGTTCTTGGATAAGGACATTGTTATATCCCCATCTGATATCAAATTTGGTGAAAATAGTGGCATCTTTGAATTGATCAATGAGGTCAGAGATGAGGGGTAGGGGGTATGCATTCTTGACAGTATGTTCATTTAGGTATCTGTAGTCCTGACAAGGACAGAGGGTTCCATCTTTCTTGTCTATGAAAAAGAAAGGGACAGCCTGGGGGAAGGAGGATGGTGTGATCTTTCCTTTTTCCAGATTTTCGTGGACGAAGTCCTTGCAGGCTGATAATTCAGAGGGGTTAAGGGGGTATATCTTTGCCACTTTCGGGACGAAGGTGTCTTTAGTGGAGATGGGGAATGTTACAATTTTACCTTTCTTATGTTGTTGCTCCTCACTTCTTATTGATTGTCTATGCTCTTCACCAGACTCTACTAATACTCTGGCTCATCTTTGTCTTGATTGGACTTAGGCCACTCCTCTAAGTATCATCTCCTTACTGGTACTTTGTGTCCCTTATCCTCCCATCCGATATATCGGCTGATTTGTCATTCCGACTTAGTCTGTGCAGCTATGGTTTGTCATTCATATTTTATTAACTTCCACTGCATTCTGTGCTGCACGTTTCATGACTCATTGTTTCCATTCAGTATATAGTTGCGTGTCTTGTACAGTAATTACTTAGCTTGATCTGCACAATTATCACACAGTCTTTCTCAAACTCAAGTGCATGGAACCCTTGTCTGTTGCATTTGCAGAAGTGACCTTCAACCTAGGAATATCATCATTAGTACAGTGACTTCCAAACCCCAGGGAAGTCCAGATCCGAGTTTGGCATACTAAACAAAGAACTGTGTCACATCCTGCATAACAGGGAAGTCAAATTGACCACATGGTGGTGGTAGTTCTCCCTTCAGGGGTTCCTTGAACACATCCACGAAGTCTTTGTAATGGTCTGGGAGAGTTACCTCATTGGAGGAGGTTTGATGGGCAATCGAGGTAGAAATGGTAGTTTTAGTGAGATATTGGTTGAAGTGTTCACATTCTTCCAAAGGCATTTCAGTAGTCGATTGTTCATTAAGGAAATATTTCCTGGTCTACCAATTGATGATGGGATTTACTTTCTTCAGCCAAGGATGCCCCAAGATTACATCTTCTTTTCCTAGATTGGCAATAAGGAATCAGTGTGTAGTGGTAATCGATTTGTTTCCTGGAATAGTGATTTTCCTAGTTGTGTAGTAGCGAATAGTTCCTCCTGCGTTGTTTGTTCCATCTACGTTCCTAGCAAGGATTGGTTGGGATAGTTCAGAGAAGGGGATGTGGTTTTCCCTTGTGAATTTCCATGAGATGAAGCAACCTGTTGCCCCACTATCAATGAGGGCTGATGTGTTGACTTTTTGGTTCTGTTTGTTCTGAAAGGCGACAGGGATGTGCATAGATTGGCCTTTGGTCCTAGATACAAATATGGATGCTATGTGTTGGAGAGGAGGTGTCAACTTTCCTACTCTCCATTTGGAAAATCCTTTTCCTCTGCCTCTTTTCCTTCTCCTTCAAGACAGGTTTGAAGGACTTGCATGATTTGGTCATGGGGAATTCCTTTCGCATTTTGGAAGTGTTGGATGTAGGTAACAATGGAGTTTCTGGGGCTTCTGCTAGTGGATGGCTCCATGGTGGAGGCTTTTACTAAAGTGGACTGATAGGTTATTTGTGGGGTTCTCTTCTTGGAGTGGTTGAATGACCAACATCCGCTTTTCTTACATATAAAACATTTCTTGTCATGAAGTAAAGCAGTCCTTTCCTCTGGTCAGAGATGAACAAAGTCAATATCCATAGCATTTGGGTCTCTGGTAATGTGGTGGGAGATGGTTGGGGCAAAGATTTGTCTTTCTCTCTGGAGGGCTTTGGCTTGGGCATTTTGGGTATGGAAAATGATCGCTTTGTCCTGCCAGTCTTTGATAGTGAGTGGCATAGGAGACATCATACAGATTGGTTGAATGATAGATTCTTTCAAACCTTGGGAGAAGTAATGGATGAGAGATTGATCATCGGTGATTTTTGCTCGAGCAGCAAGATTCTGGAATTCAACTAAAAAACTTTGGAAGCTGTCCTCTCCTGTTTTCTTATTAGCAAAGTTGGACTGAGAGAGGGTGGCGAGTTTTACTTGAGCAGCAGATTCCATGTCATAAGGGTAGAACATTTTGATGAAGTTGGTTACAAACTTCTGGTATGTTTTGTCTGCTGGGGTCACATTTGGGTCAGCAGAGATGTCCAGCCATTTTTCAGTGAAGGTTTTTCCATTTTTCTTGGTAAGGCAGCTACATGCTACCACAATCCTGGCTTTGTCATTGTCATAGAGAGGGGAGTTCATCTCAAACCAAGAGGTCATTTGTTTAATCCATCAGTTGGTATTCTCTGGTTCAGCAGAGAATTCTTCTGGATATCCAGCTTTCCTTTTAGCCATGGCAGGCTGTGGGATAATGGGTGGACTTTGGGGTTGGCTAGGTGGCAGGGACAGTGGCTGAGGGGGTCCTAGGGCAATTCTCTGGTGTAGGGCTGGTGGGGCAGTGGGCTGTCCTGCTAGTGTGACAACTAGCAGTTCCAAGGGGTGATCTGCAGTGATGGGTGAGGGTTGGGCAGTTTCGAGGGTATCTACCTCGATATCTTCAGGCTCAGGAGATGCTTGAGCCAGTGGCTGTCTGTCAGGGGATCTTTGTTGACGAGGGATTCTAGGGTCTTCATATGGATTAGCCCAAGGAAGGGTTAATCTGCCTGATATTCTGTGGGGGTTGGAAATGTTGGGCAATTACAGCACAATGGCTGTTGCTTGGGGAAGAGCTTGATCTTTTGTTATGCAGGGTGCAACACAGTCTTGGTTTAGTATGCCAAAGTCAGAACTGGACACTCAAAGGTAGAGATGTCTCTGTACTAGTGGGGCTTCTCTTGTTGTAGGAGGTTACTTCTGCAAGTGCGACAGACAAGAATTCTGTCCACCCGAGTTTGAGAAAGACTGCATAGTAATTGCGCAGATCAAGCTGAGTAACTACCATACAAGGTATGAGACTATATACTAATGAAATGGAAATGATGAGTCATGAAATGCGCCGCATGGAATGCAGTGGAAGTTAATAGAAGGTGAATGACAAACCAGTGCTGTGCAGACTAATACTGAATGACCTATAGACTGATGTATCAGATGGGAGGATGGGAAACATGAAGTATCAGTAAAGAGATGATACTTAGAGGAGTGGTCTGAGTCCTAGCGTGATGAAGACAAGCCAAAGTGTAAGTAGAATCTGATGGAGAGTGATAACGATTAAGAGGAATCAAGGAGCGACAACATGAGAAAGATAAAATTGTAACAGATGGTAGGTCCAGACTAATCCAGGAAGAGTTGCAGAACATAGGTAATGCAAGTCATGTTCAACTAAGAATGTTAAACCAGGGTCCTCAAGGATGGTGACAATAAGATGTCTCTGGTGGACTAAGGGGAGGCAGTGAACACAGAGGGGAATAAAGTCAGGAAGAATTATGTCAGATATAGGAATGGTGGGGACGTGTGCAAAGGTGGAGGGAGACTCTCTGATTGCTTCAGAGGGGAATTCTTCAGTAGAGGAAGTTACAGCATTGTTGTGGATACGTTCTGCAAGTTCATGAGTGGATGTGTGAGAAGAGGTGGGGGAAGAGGAGCAAGACATGTTTTGTTCTTTAAAGTATTCAGAGGCAATGTTGGACCAGAAGTTATGGGGGACTTTGTTGCAGGAGTGATTGAAAACAAAGAAGAGCATGAGGGCACTTAGAGGGCATGTTTCTTCTTATATGCCTTCAGCAGCATTGAAGCTCCACTGAAATTGTCTTCAGGTTCCCATGTATCTTTGGCAGAGGAGTATCCTTTCCATCTGATCAGATAGTGGTGTCTTCCCTTTGTGCTGCAGTGACTCATGATGGCTTCTATTTCATATTGCTCCTCCCTGTCTACTTCCTTCGGGGGTGGCATTAGGAATGGAGTTCCATATTCTTCTGTGCTTCTGAAGAGTGATAGGAGAGATGCATGGAATACCAGATGGATCTTCCAGGTTGGGGGTAGTTTGAGATGATAGGCCCACGGAGTTATTATCCGTTCTATGGTAAAAGGACCATATCTCCTTTGGGAGAGTTTGGAATTCCTCCCAGGAAAGCATAAGTTCCGTGCTTCCAGCCAAACCTTTTCTCCAACCCTCCAGGATGGTGTTCTGGTTTTGATGCAGTTTTTCATGATTAGGGCTGCTCTTTTGTGTGCAGCCAAGGCTTTGGTATGGGCTTCTTTGAATTTCCTCATCCAGTTTTCCAGATCTGGGATGAATGTTTTCCCAAGGGAGGGATAGGCACAGGGTTTGTAGCCCATCATGACAAAGAACAGAGTTTGTTTGGTGGATGAATGGACAGATGAGTTGTGTGCAAATTCCATGTATGGAAGCATTTGAGCCCATTTCATTGGTTGTGTTGTGCAGTACATGCGAAGGTATGTTTCTAGCTCTTGATTCATCCATTTAGTTTGTCCGTCCATCTGTGGATGGTATGCTGTGGAGAGCAAGAGGGAGTAGTCAAGCAGTCATGCTAGCTTGTGAGCAAAGGCGGAGGTGAACTGTGGTCCTCTATCTGATATTGTTATGCAGGATGTGACACAGTTCTTTGTTTAGTACACCAAACTTGGATCTGGACTTCCCTGGGGTTTGGAAGTCACTGTACTAACGACAATATTCCTAGGTTGAAGGTCACTTCTACAAATGTGACAGACAAGGGTTCCGTGCACTTGAGTTTGAGAAAGACTGCGTGATAATTGCACAGATCAAGCTAAGTAATTACTGTACAAGACATGCAACTATATACTGAATGGAAACAATGAGTCATGAAATGCACAGCATGGAATGCAGTGGAAGTTAATAGAATATGAATGACAAACCATAGCTGCACAGACTAAGTCGGAATGACAAATCGGCTGATATATTGGATGGGAGAATAAGGGACACGAAGTACCAGTAAGGAGATGATACTTAGAGGAGTGGCCTAAGTCCAATCAAGACAAAGATGAGCCAGAGTATTAGTAGAGTCTGGTGAAGAGCATAGACAATCAATAAGAAGCGAGGAACGACAACATGAGGAAGGTAAAATTGTAACATTACCCCCCCTTTAGCTGCAAGGGACCACACCCGATGCTCAAACTCCTTCCTCATGTTCAGAAGACGCAGGTTCATCGTCTCCATTCTCCAAATTAGAGGGTTCTCCCTGATGAAAGGGGCAACTGTCGACAATGTGACCCCTTCTCCTGCAATGTCTGCATCAACGAAAGGGGCAGTCAGGTTCCAAGTGGCCTGGACTGCGTTGATGGCAGTAAGGGCAAATGTAGGAAGGGCAAGACGTAGTGATATGGCTGTCAGATGTGCAGATAATACAAGTCAAATGGAGACGAGTGGGAAGGGGGGATACTGAGCGAGAATTCATAGGGCTTTGTAAAGTATTTCCCCAGGTGTCTGGCACAACCACTGAGGCTTCCAGACATCTTTCGTCTGATGTTAATAGGGTGTTTGTCCTGTTCCAACATCTTCCCTGCCAATTGAAGTGAACCATAGAAGCAGAAGTAAGAGAGGTTTCAGTGATGCATTCTGCCAGCAAATACATGGTGGGGGTAGGGATAAGGGGACATCTGAGAGATGCAGCTGCATCTTCCATAAAGTAGTCATTGATGTCAGCAGGGGAGAGGATGGGGAGAAGGTAAGGACGAGCTGGGGTAGGGTCCAGGGAATTGATGATTGTTTCCAGGCCTTCATCATAGAGAGTGTCCAATGTTTGGTTACAAAGACGATTAAGAGCTGAGGGGAGGGCTTCTGCAGCTGGGAAGTGGGTGTCGTTTGGAGAGAAGTCAAAGGCTAAATGTAAAGAGCAGTAGGTAAGGTAAATGCGGACCAATCTAGGTAGAATACAAGAGGAGCGGTAAGTAGGGTTGTTTTCGAGTAAGAGAATGAGAGGGGTGTGCTGGAGGAATGCCCCAAATATGAGGTGATGTTCAAGTGGGGGGAGGTGGTTGATCCAGAGGGGGAGGTTCATGTTTTTGATATCAGATGCATGGGGGAGGATCTCTGGGGTTTGAGGTGTGACAAGTGTAGGAGAGGAGGGGTGAGAGGATGGGTTGGGCGAAGTCATGTTTTTGGAAGGGTTTTGACGATGATTACAGTGGTGATTAGAACGAGGATAGCAAGAAGGAGGATTTCGAGGACGATATGGTGTTTGTTTCCTTTAAGAGTCATGGTGGAGATGGGAAGACGGAGGGATGGCGGGCTTTGTAGTCAAGGAGTGTGGTGGAAGAGTGATCCAAATTGCACTCGGGTTCCCAAGTGTCTTCTGCCAATGAATATCCTTTCCATCAGATCAGGAACTGATGGCAGTGTTTGGAGCCTCTATGTCCCAAAATGGCCTCGACTTCATATTCAGAATCGCCGTCTATTTCCACCGGGGGTGGTTCTGGGAATGGGATACTGAATTCATTGGTTTGGGTGAAGGAGGAGAGGAGTGAGGCATGGAACACCAGGTGAATCTTCCATGTTGGGGGTAGTTTCAACTTGTATGTGAGAGGGGAGATGACTTTTTTGATAACGAAGGGTCCATATCTTCAAGCTGAGGATTTAGGGTGGGACCCTGGGAAACGTAGGTTTTTTGCTTCCAGCCATACCTTGTCCCCTTGTTTCCATGGTTTGAACTGAGAGTTGATCTGATCTTTCATTATCAGGCACATCTTCTGATGTGCAGCATTGACTTCTTCTCTGGTGGAGTCTAGGAGGGAGAGGTGTTTTTTCAGAGCAGGGAGAAATGTTTTACCAATGGGTGGGTAAGCCCTGGGTTCATATCCCATCATTAAGTAAAATGGGGTTTGTTTGGTTGACGAGTGGACTGCCGAGTTGTGGCAGAATTCAGCAATAGGGAGGAAGTTGGTCCAGGCAGATGGGTTTTGTTGACAATAAAAACGAAGATAAGTTTTGAGTTCTTGATTGGTTCGTTCAGTTTGTCCATTGGTTTGTGGGTGGTAGGCCATGGATAAGGCAATGTCGTAGTCAAGGAGTCAAGTGAGTTCCTTAGAGAAGGCTGAAGTGAATTGTGGTCCTCTGTCCAAGATGATTTGGTTGTGTAATCCAAATCTAGGGAAGACATGTTTGAAAAACAAGGAAGCAACCTGTTCAGCATCGATAGTTTTGGAGCAAGGGAGGAAGATTACCCCCTTCGAGAGTCCATGGTCTACCACGACCATGACAGAGTCATAGCCCCCCGAAAGGGGAAGGTCAGTGATGAGATCCACAGAAAGTTGCTGGAAGGGGTGAGAGCACGAAGAATGGATAGGGGAAAGTGGAGGGATGGTGGGATGGGTGTTGACTTTGTTGGCTTGACAGATGGGGCAACCCTGAACATATTTGCGAACAAAGGTTGATAACCCAGGCCACCAGTAGTCCTTCATAACAGATGATTGGGTCTGGAATATCCCACCATGGCCAAATGCAGGTGATGCATGGTGGTGGGTGACAAGATCTTTATGGAGTGTGCTAGGGACGTAGATTTTGTTACAATAATAGAGTGTACCATCACAGTATTTCCAGTTGATGGGGGAGGTGCAGGGGAGAAGGGAAGATCCTTTGGATAGAGCATCAAGCACTTTTGTGACGAAAGGATTGTCAGAGGTTGATTGAGCAAGTTTGGTGGCAATAGCACAATCAAGGGATTGGATAAAGAGGTTTTCTGGGAGGAGGGTGACGTCTTCATTGTCACTGATGGTTGCTGGGTAGGGGTAGCGGGATAGTGCATCAGCAGGGGCTACCTTCACAGCTGGGATGGCAATGAACTGCAGATTGAAGTCTTGTAAGAACATGAGCCATCTGGCTTGTCATCGGTTAAGGTGTTGGGGTTGATGGAAATATGTTAGGTTTTTGTGATCTGTCAGAACTGTTACTGGATGTCCCGTTCCTTGAAGGTAATGCTTCCAGGTATCTAAGGTGTGGATCACAGCTAAAAGTTCCTGATCATAGATATCATAGTTTCGTTCTGCGTCTAGGAAAAACTGAGAGTGGTAGGTGCAGGGATGTAAGTCTTCATTATTATCGGTTTGAAGGAGTACTCCTCCGGATGCTACAAGGAATGCATCAGTCATGATAGAAAATGGCTTATTTACATTGGGCATGTGAAGGATGGGTTCGGAGGTCATGATTGATTGAAGGGTGTGGAAAGCTTTCTTCTGTTCATCATCCCAGTGCCAATTGACGGCTGCTTTAGTGAGGTCGATAAGTGGTCTGGCCAGGTTCGCATAGTTTGGTACAAATTTCCTGTAGAAATTGCAGAACCCTAAAAATGACCAGACTCCTTTTACCAAAGTGGGAGGTTTCCAATCTTGTATGGCTTTGACTTTGACTGGGTCTAGATGGACTGTTCCTGCACGTATAATCAGACCTAGGTATTCCATATGATCGCTTTCAAAAGTGCATTTGGATAACTTAAGGTAGAGTTTCTCTTTGTGAAACCATTCTAAGACCTGGTGGGTTCGATCTCAATGTGTGGGGAGGTGGGAAGAGGCGATAGCCAAGTCATCCATGTAGATGCTTAACCATCCTTTGGCTATCATGTCTCGAAAGAGGTGGTTCATCATTGCCTGGAAGTGAGGAGGGGCATTTGAGAATCCAAAGAACATGACTTGGGGTTCAAAGAGTCCTTCTGGGGTGATGAATGCTGCCTTCCATTGGTCCTCTTTTTGAATGAGAATGTTATTGTATCCCCATCGAATATCAAACTTGGTGAAGATAGTGACATCCTTGAATCAGTCAATGAGGTCTGAGATGAGCAGTAATGGGTATGTGTTTTTGACCATATGTTCATTGAGGTATTGGTCGTCTTGGCAGGGACAAAGAGTCCCATCTTTCTTTGCTACAAAGAAGAAAGGGGCTGCTTGGGGGGATGACAATGGGATGATCTTTCCTTTTTCTAGATTTTCATGGATGAAGTTCTTACATGCCGAAAGTTTGGATGGGTTAAGTGGGTAGATTTTTGCCACTTTTGGAGTGAATGAATCCTTGGTTAGAATGGAGAAGTCAAACTGTCCTCGAAAGGGTGGCAGTTCCCCATTTTGGAGTTCCTCAAACACATCAGCGAAGTCCTTGTATTGGTCTGGGAGAGTTATTTTGGCAGGGGGGGTTTAGAGAGCAATCGAGGTGGAGATGGTAGTTTTGGCGAGATATTGATCAAGGTGTTTGCATCTTTCTAAAGTTGTTTGGTCAGAAAGTCATTCGTTCAAGTAGTATTGCCAGTTAATGATGGGGTTTGCTTTCTTCAACCATGGGTGTCCAAGAATAATATCCTCCTTTCCTAGATTGGTGATAAGGAATCAGTGAGTGGTTGTAACTGGAGTAGTTCCTGGGATGGTGATTTTTCTTGTGGAGTAGTAGTGAATTGTTCCTCCAGCATTGTCTGTCCCATCCACATTTCTAGCAAGGATTGGTTGAGATAATTTGGAAAAGGGGATATGATGTTGTTGGGTGAATTTCCATGAAATGAAGCAACTGGTTGCTCCACTATGAATGAGGGCAGATGCATCAACGTTTTGGTTCCATTCATTCTGAAGGGTGACAGGGATGTGCATGGATTGGCCTTCAGTTCTAGATACAAATATGGAAGCTACGTGATGGAGAGGACGCATTGACTTTCCTACTTTCCTTTCAGAAAATCCTTTTGGTCGGTCTCCTTTCCTTCATCGTTCAAACATGTTTGAAGGACTTGCATAATTTGGTCATGGGGGATTCCTTTCTCGTTGTGAAGGTGTTGGATGTAGGTGACTAGGGAATTTCCAGGAGTTCAGCTGGAGGAGGGTTCCGTAGTGGAGGTTCTTATTTGAGTAGGTCGATAGGTGGATTGGGGGGGTTTCTTTTTGGAGTGGTTAGATGACCAACATCCACTTTTCTTACATACAAAGCATTTCTTTTCCTGAAGTAAGGTGGTTCTTTCTTCAGGTCGAAGGTGGACAAAGTTGATGTCCATAGCATTTGGGTCTCTAGCGACTTGATGGGAGATGGTTGGGGCAAAAATTTGTCTCTCTCTTCAAAGGGCTCTAGCCTGAGCATTCTGGGTGTGGAAGATGATGGCTTTATCCATCCATTCTTTGATGGTGATTGGCATAGGGGACATCATGCAAATAGGTTGGACAATTGCTTCATTTAACCCTCAAGAGAAGTAGTGGATAAGGGATTGATCGTCAATGATCTTAGCTCGAGCTGTGAGGTTCTGAAATTCTACCAAAAAGCTTTGGAAGCCATCTTCTCTGGTCTTCTTATTGGCAAAATCATTTTGGGAGAGGATATTGAGTTTTACGTGAGCAGCAGATTCCATGTCATAAGGGTAGAAGGTTTCAATGAAGTTGGTTACAAATTTCTTGTATGTTTTCTCTCTGGGTGTTACATTGGGGTCGGTGGAGATATCCAGCCATTTTTCTGCAAAGGTTTTTCCATTTTTCTTAGTGAGGCAGCTGCATGCTACTGCAATTCTAGCTTTGTTGTCATCATAGAGGGGGGAATTCATCTCAAACCAGGAAGTCATTTGTTTGATCCATTGGTTGGTATCCTCGGGTGCAGCCAAGAATTCTTCGGGGTAGCCAGCTTTTCTTTTGGCCATGGCAGGCAATGGGGTGATGACTGGACTTTGGGGGCAGCTTGGTGGCAATGACGGTGGTTGGGCAGGGGGTCCAAGGGCAATTCTTTGGTGTAAGACTGTTGGGGCAAAGGGCTGTCCTGCTAGCGTGGCAACTAGTGATTCCAAGGGGTAATCTGTGGTGATGGGTGAGGGTTGGGCAGTTTCCAGAGTATCTACCTCGATATCTTCAGGCTCAGAGGATGCCAGGGATGGTAGTTGTTGGTCAGGGGTTCTTTGACTCCAAGGGATTCTAGGGTCTTGGTATGGGTTTTGTTACGCTGCAAGCAAAGACTTGCGTTCCACAGCTTCGGCTGGACGACGCTCAAGGTGAGAGAGCACCTTATACCAGAGCGAACGAGCGCGACGTAGGAATTACGCGTCTACGGG